>LVTN01000949.1:0-77129 GCA_001649415.1 Musa itinerans | reverse complement strand
TTGAAAGTTTTTCTTCCCTCTTTTCTTCCAAGTTCTGATCTGAAAAGAGAGGAAAGCAACTTCTGTAAGGGTTGTCTCCTAAGCCCGTCAAAAGGAGTGAAACTGTAAAAGGGTGGTTGGCTTTCGCCTATTGAAGGAAGGCCTCTAGTGGACGTCGGTAACCTCATCGGAGGAGGAAGCCGAAAGTGGATGTAGGTCAAGATTGACCGAACCACTCTAAATCTCGGTTTGCATTTACTTTGAGCATCTTATCTTTACTGCAAACCTCCTCAATAGCTTACTGCCTTCTGCGCTTTTACGAATGTGTTTCAAAGTTCAGTTCTTTCCGAATCGACGTTTAGATGTAAATCAGTTTTATCGTACGAACATCATATTTCAATTTGTGCTTATGTTCTGATTTCCATCATAATTGCAAACTGCCTTTATATCTTTGCTTTAACTGCATCTCGCTTCATCTCAAGTTAAAGTGGTTTACGAATCAGCTTTCATACCGAAATCGCTTTTATCGTACAAACGTCGTATTTCAGTTTGTGCTTACATTCTGATTTCCATCATAACTGCAAACTGCCTTCATAGATTTACTTTAATGTCATCTCACTTGATCTTAAGTTAAAGTAATCTTAGAATCGACTTTCACACCGAAATCACTTTTATCGTACCAACGCAGTTTTAATCGTCGAAAGATTTTCGCTACACTAATTCACCCCCCCTCTTAGTTCTCTTGATCCTAACAGAACTTACCACCTCATGACAACATAGGGTATGGTGTTGCTGAGAATGTGGCACATTGAAAACTTTTAAAAGTTTTATCCTCAAGGCCTCTCTCGGGATTTGGATAGGGAGGATAATGCCTTGAGCATCAAATGTTGGCCTGCTAAGCCTAGGGTGTTGGTTGTTGGATGTATATTTAAAGTGCTAGTTGTGAATTAAGAAAGAGAATTTTCATTACTTCTAAAAGGATTACATCAACTAGGTCGTGCTTTTAAATCTAAGATGAAGCCTTGGCCTATCAAAATAAAGCATTGATGGGGTAGAGAAAAGGAATAAGTCGGGTAGATTGACCTGATGACCAAAAAAAAGATCAACAATTGGAGACGGAAGCTTAGGCGGTAGGACGAGGTGGTGAGTCGGGGCTATCATTAAAGAGCATCTTGGTTGGCATCGAGACATTGTAGTCCTCGAGGTAGTCTATTAATGGATCCTCCTCGAGCTCCAGCTTGGAGTACCTAATTTTGAAACGAGCCAAAGCGATTTGGTACTCGAATTGGTGTGAGGTGACCCTCATCCTCTCTAGACTTGTAGTCAATGATCACTTCCACTCGATACACTAGTATCCAACATCGCTCGGCCTCCAACGCTTCCCATAGCTCGCGAGCCTCCCTATTGACCTTTGTGACCTCTTCGATGAGCTCTGAGTTACACATCCTTATCAAGTCTAGCTCCTAGGTGAGTCATAGTAGTTCGTCCTCCATTGTTCTGTTGTTGTCTCATACCTCTTTCAGCTATTTAGCTAGGCCATCCAAGTGCTGCTCGATGTCCTCCAGTTGACCCACTAGCTCAATTGCCAGAGCCTTCGTCTCGACTATAGCAATAGGGGCTACTTTCTCCTTCTTCAATTCTTCAACCTCTACCCGAAGATTATCAACTACAAGAGATTGTTGGCAAATGATGACACCAATGTCTCGAACACGATCAATGAGGGCCATCACGTAGTGGTGGTGCTATGAATATGCCACAACCTAATTTACCACAACTTCATTTTAGTAACAAGTATCAATCAGAACCTCCAAGTGTGGTAGTGGATTTGCTTCACCTCATCCCCAAAAATAGGGACTCGCAATAGTACTGCTATGTAGTTGTGCCCTCACCCATCACCTTCTGCATCTCTTTTAAATATTTTCACATTCGCTACAACATTGCATTTGGGGGTTAAGTTTAGTAAATCAGCTATTTGTAAAACTGCAAAGGGCAGGGGCTTTTTCTTGCACAAGTCTAACATTGACCAAGACATGCTCCTCATTTTTCCCAAGAAAGACCTGGAACTTCAACCTCCGGGAGGTGTTAATGTTACAGTGGTGGGAGACTCCCTCTCCCGAGCTAGCTCCTTAAGTGCGTCTTCCCTTTGAGGGTATATGATTTTTCACATAATGGACATATATTTCTTTCTTAGTTTATCGGTGTTGCCATGATGATCAGACCGAGGCGGGTCTATTGACTCTACCAATGGCTCGCAAGTAGTAGTAGCCTAGGCTGAACAAAGCTCCGTTATGCCCGATGAGGAGCTAGGTGTAGGGAAATATGGGGCAATATTACATGCGCAGCAGAAGAACAAAAACAAAAATCCTAGATTTTCACATAAAATTAATCTTTTGTCGTCGTGCAAAGATTGGTACGCAAAAACCCGTAAAATCGAAAACTACGTGTATAAGATAGTTTTGTTACCTAAGGAAATTATATATCCTTTAATTTTACAGATCTATAAGAGAGGATGAAGGAGGTCAACTGTCATCCTCTCTAGCAATGATCCACATGACAAGGGCTACGAAGATACTCCTCAAATCTCCTCGCTACACGCACAACACAATCAAGAAGGGGACAACCCTTCTTGCTATCCACATGCCCCAAATAGAGGCTTCAGGTTGAGGAGAAGAGTGAGAGAACAGAATAGAAGGTGACAGCCAAAAAGAGTCTTAGCCTATGACCCTTTAGTTCCCTCCTATTTATAGAGACCCCTTGTCGACTTAACACTAATGAATCATGCCTTATTGGGTACTGAATCTTCATCCAACTACCCAAGCCTCTTATATTAGTGGATCTCTACCCAATAATTCAGTGGTATATTGGATATCCAATAAGATAGGGGCTCTAACGGATATCTAATATCCGAACATCTACTCATCCCAACACCTACCATATCTATGTCTCTTTATGCCCAATATTGAGCTAGCCGTGAGTCATACTTATTAGAACTCCTTTTACTTCAGTGAATTATTATCTCTATAATAATTCGCTTGACTCGTCAATTACGGACGTATTAGGCTACTACGTCGTAGTCCCTAGACAATACAAGAAAATCCAATCCATTGAACTTATTTGTTCTCAGTTACCATGTACAAATAGTCTCTCATAAATATAATATCTTAGATACCATATACCGGGCATGGTACTGTCATACCCATACGATTTTTACTCGAGTCTCGCTCTAATCGGATTCTCTTGGAGAACTCTTTTTCTCTCAATCCGAATGATCATGACTAGGAATTTATCTAAGCAAGAACACATGGAATATTTTTCTCATAATACCAAGAGTAGATGATCCTTTATCGATACTCAATAGCCCTCGTAAGGCTGACTACAATTTTCGATGATCGATTGTGCTAGATTTAGAACTTCCAAGTCTATAAGTTTGGTATTAAAGAGTGGAGTACTCATACAGGATATCCTTGATATCTCAAGTCTAAAGACTAAATACACTACTAAGATGATGGAATCGTTATTTGACAATGATGTATCATCAACCATCTAGTATTCTGTGAATAATCAATCAGTGAACTCATTCTCCAATGAGCACCTACACTATATCCCTAGTGTCCCCACACGAGCAACTATGAAACCAATCGGTTCTATCATATGGACAAGTATACAACACACTAGTATATCTGGTTATCTCGATATCCCTCTTGAGTAATTTATGATCGGGATTATTTATGGTCTGTGTTTAAAGGTGAATCGGTCTCATTATCGTGATCTCATAACGATCTGATTCCCATTGCACAGATCCATAGACATAACAATATATGCAACATGCAAGATAAATTAATAAAATATCAAATAATATAATAAGCAAAGAGAATGTGTATCATGTCACACGTGTCATCACTCACGTGATTGATTTGTAGGGCACCTATCACTAGCACTAGGCACCTTCCTCTTCAAGAAGTGTAAATCTATGCCTATAGAAGATTCAAATTACAAAGCTGAGGACTAAAAAGAGAGGTAAAGTGAAGCGATAGGAGGTTCGATCGTACCCCATCAATTAACCAGTTCTTGTCTAGCTTCTAAACTGTTTCGGAAGAAGAGAGTATGTCCCTCAGTTGAAGCACTTGACTTGCCTCCTTATTTGACAGGAAGGGAGGGGTATTGTTAATACAATGTGCCAATTAGATAATGTTGAATCTCTAGTTTCGACTTGAACTCATAAGGAAGAAGCACTCCTTCCAACCTTTGTAGTTGGAAGAGGCACCATTAACCTTGAAACCTCCCCAAGTGGTTAGGTAGTAGCCACTTCTCCCCATGCATAACAAAAAATAAATGACGAAAAGGGTGTGGATTGGAGTAATATCGACACGTCAACATTCTCTGATGAATATTATTAAGTAGCACCATTAGTTGAGCACCATTTGAGAAGGCAATATCTTCCACTATTGGAGATAGGACACTATCACCGGGTGGAGGGAAAGATAAAATCCCAACTTAAGGGCATCGTAAGATGAGTAGAAGGATGTAAGTATAGGGTCAAAAGGGCAATGATCGGGTCGGGGGACTTGTGTTGGGAAATCTAGGGGCAACATCACATGCACAACGGAAGAACATAAAATAAAAATCTCAAATTTCCTAAACTGTATGAATATCGTCGTGCGAAGATTGATGCATAAAAACCCATGAAACTGAAAACCATATATGAGATAGTTGTGTTACCTAGGGAGATCGTATATCTTTGAATTCCTACAGATCTGTGGGAGGGGACGAAGGAGGTCAAGTGTCATCCTCTCTAGTAGTGATCTACACGATAGGGGCTGCGAAAACACTCCTCAAATCGCTGCTCAAATCTCCACAGGCTTACTATCCGAGGAGGAGAAGGGGAGAGGAGAATAGGAGATTGCAGTTAAGAAGCCTAGCCTATGGCCCTTTGGTTCTTTCTATTTATAGAGGCCTTATATCAACTTAACCCTAATGGATATTACCATATTGGGTACTGAATCTCCATCCAACTACCCAAGCCCCTAAGATTAGTAGATCTCTATCCAATAATCTCTTATTAGCTTTTATTGGATCTCATCTATAAGATCCAATCATTCATGGGCTTAATAGATATCTAATAAAATATGGGCTCTAGCGAATATCTCATATCCAAACATTTACTCGTCACAACACCTACCATATGTGTGTGATCATCTAGGCTCAATATCAAGCTAGTCATGAGTTATACCTATCAGAACTCTTTCTGGTAATAATTCACTCTACTCATCGATTACGGACGTACTAGGCCACTACGATATAGTCCCCAAACAATATAAGGGAATTCAATCCTTTAGACCTATTTATCCTCAGTTATTATGTACTTATAGTCTCTCATCCATCTAATATCCTAGAGATCGTATACCGAGTATGGTGTTGTCAAGATTTGTTTGAGCAAGAACATATGAGATTCTATCTCAATCCGAATGACCTTGGCTAAGGATTTATCTAAGCAAGTATATATGAAATATTTCTCTTATGATATTGAGAGTATAGATCCTCTATCAATATTCAAAAGCTCTCGTAAGGTTGGCTTGGCTGCCACTCTCGATGACCAACTATATTACATCTAGAACTTCCAAACCTATAAGTCTGGTATCAAAGAGTGGAGTACTCATACAAGACATCCTTGGTATCTGAAGTCTAAGGACCAGGTACATCATTAGGATGATAAAATCACTATCCGACAATGAGGTATCATCAACTATACAGCATTCCGTAAGCAGATTAATCAGTGAACTCATTCTCTAATGAGCACCTGCACTGTAGCCCTAGTGTCCCCACATGAGCAACTATGAGACCAACCGCTTCCATCATATAGACAGGTATACAACACACCAATCTATCCAATAATCTCGATGTCCCTATCGAGTAACCTATGACCAGGATTATTTATGGTCTGTGTTTAAAGGTAAATCGATCTCATTATCGTGATCTCATCATGATCCGATTCCCATTGTACAGATCCATGGACATCATAATATATTTATGTGTCAAGCAATATAAAGTGAGAAAATATCATAATAATAATAAAAAAAAAGAGTACGTGTTATGTCACACGTGCCATCACTCACGTGATTAGCATATAGGACACCTATGACTAGCAACTTGTAGATCAAACTTGATTGAGATACAATACCTAGTTTACAAGCAATCCAAGATAAGTGCACTCACCATTGAATCATAATCATGTGAATTTTTCATAAACTCCAAGTCCCTATGAACTTTTGAGTTCACAAGAGATACCTCCTCCGATTAAGGGAAGGATCGGGAGGAACTTGTACGAGAAAGAAAAGATATCTCAACCTAAGGCGAAAGAGCAGGATGACTGACGACTGGGTTATTGCAGAATTGATGCCAGGACAAGGAAATCGAAAACTAACTCGCTCTGTCGAGAATCATGGCGAGGTGGAGAATGCTCCTAAGGAGGCCCAGGGTGAGATTAAAAGCTTTTGAGGAGCCTCAAATTGAAGAATGAATCTTTCCCTACAGGGGAAGGAGGGATTTATAAGGAGGATGTTGATCTCTCTCCTCCTACAATCAAGACAAATATCTATTCGAGGCAATTCTCAAGAAACATTAATAGCAAGATGATTCAAAATCTACCACAGTGGAGGGAAGACTTGAAGCCCACCACGATGGGAGAAAGACTCGAAATCTGCCACGGTGGAGGAAGGATTTGAAGCCCACCACGATGGGGGAAGACTTAAAATCCACCAAGATAGAGGAAGGACTCGAAATCCACTATGTTGGATGAAGGATTCAAAATCTACCATGATAAAGGTGCAAGGCGAAATATACCCAAGGTGTGTGAGTTGAAAAAACCTGACCTATGCTAAGAGAAATCCACTACGACAAAAGCATATGGCGAAATATGCTCGAGGCATATGAGTTGGGAAAATCCAACTCACACTAAGAGAAATTCGTGATTGCAGAAGCACAGGATGAAATGTGCCCAATGTGTGCGAGTCAAGAAAACCTGACTTGTGCCAAAAGAAATCTACTACGATGGAAGCACATGGCGAAATGTGCCTAAGGTGTGTGAGTTAAGAAAACTAGACTAGTGCAAGAGAAATCCATTATAACGAAAACATAGGATGAAATGTGCCCAAAGCATGTAAATTGGAAAAACCTAACCTGTGTTAAGAAAAATCTACTACAATGGAGATATAAGATAAAATATGCCCGATGGGTGTGTTGGGAAAACTTGACCTGCGTCAAAATAAACTTGCTGTGGTGCAAGCATAGGGGAAACATGCACAAGGTGTATGAGTCAAGAAAACCTGACCTATGCTGAGAGAAATTTATTACGGTGAAGGCACAGGGCGAAATGTATTTGAGACATATGAGTTGGGAAAACCCGATCCATCCCAAGATAAATATGTTATGACGGAGGTGTACGGCAAAATATGCCTAAGGTGTGTGGAGCGAAAAAACCCAACTCATGCCAAAAGAAATCCGTTATGACAGAGGCATAGAGTGAAATATGCCTAAGGCATGTAGGTCGGGAAAACCCGACCCGTGCTAAGAGAAATCAACTACGATGAAAGCGTATGATGAAATGTGCTTGAGGCATGAGTCGAAAAAACCCGACCCATGCTAAGATAAATCTACTACGATAACAACATAGGGTGAAATATGCCCGAGGCATGTAAGTTAGGAAAACCCAACCTTTGCCTGACGTGTGTCCTTTTGATACTGAAAGGGATAAGTTGACAATGAGATGAATTAAACACCATACTCCAAACCCCTCTAACAAGAGCTCCAAACTATGCCTCTAGGGAGGGATAAATGATCAAAAATATATTATGGTCAACCATTATCGGACACATAAGTGCCACATGGAAACTATTATGGAAGAAAAAGGTTCAGGTCACCCTCCACCCATCTGCCTGCATGGATAAAAGTCCAAGGCAAGCCATTCAGGGCTATCTCCCCTCTATATTCAGGTAATTACATATTGTCCCCTCCAAAGCTAGGTATGAAAGCTAATTCCCAATGCTATGCTAAGAGTTTCTCTTCTAAGAAAAATTCATACCTACTATAAGATAGATCTTGGTTATTAACTTGAGCGATAGAGAGACCTAAGTCAAAAAAATTTCTCTCAACATTGATCTTTGTGCTTGTGATACCTCGGGAGCTCTATACTGTCACCTCGGAGCCACCTTAGTCATCATTTTAAACACTCCTACACCCTTAGGTTTGGATCACGTCAAGTTGATTTAGGCATCAATTATGATTTGCTTATAATAATACTTCTTTCAATTTTAGTTTGACTTCCATTTTAATGTGGAAGAAACGAGGATAACAGACTCTTCCCAGCTGAGTTTAACTTTCAATTTAGTATCGAAGAACCAAGGAATTCAATGGATAACACTACATAAACTACATAGGAGTCAATTGTCGAGACATGTCCGACGGTGATCCCAACAATGCTTAAATCAATAAGGTTTTATTCGATGGATTTGTAAAATAAAAAGATAGTATTTTACTCAGATAAAACTAAAGATGCATCGGAACCGTCTGATTGAAGTGGAGGTAATTTTACGAAAGAATTAAACAAAATTATCAAACACGACCGCTAAGTGCACTTGCACCAATAAGTGGAGGGTTAATTACGGGAGGATCATACGAAATTATCAGACACGACTTATTCTAACATCGGACATGAAGCCAAGCGTGCACCGCTAAATGCACTTGCACTGGTAAGTGCCTGCACCAAAGTTGACACCATTATAAAATGGTCATTTAGTTGACGTGTCAAACTAACTAAACGCAAACGCACACCAAGACATGACCATGTCGTTGGGTTGCCTGCATGTTAGAACCCAAGAATGTCGAATCTTGATTGCCTACATGTGGGACGGTCCAATTTGACTTGTGTGCCCTTTATAGAGGGCAGGTAACTCTGATTGCATCCGGCTCTCACCCACCCACCCGGCGTCTCTTGGCAATAAAGTGCCCGAAGCGACACCAGCAAACGGACGATCTCTCTCTCTCTCTCTCTCTAATAGGCGGAGGCTGAAACGAACACGAACGTCATCGGCGGCCACCACCACTTTGGTCAACCAAGGCAGCAAACAACCGGCCACAGAGGCTGTTCACAATACATAAGATTACGGAAACTTACTTTTATAGGTCGCCAGGTTGAAGCTCAGTTAAAATGGAATCCTGTCTAGCGCTATAGTCCATCACGTCCCTAATCTGTTATAGCCGCCTCTTTGTCGCACCTGTCAGTGCAGGAAGAAAACTCAGATTATGTCAGACAAATCCATTTATACAATTAATCACCTATTATGCAATGTGGCAGCAAACGTAAAGAGAGTCGCATGGAGTTGAAACATCAAGATCATATAAAATGCAATGTGTTCCCATGACCATAACATTATATATTTGTGAAAAGCAGTGTATCAGCAACCCCAGCAAGGACTGTCACAAGCAACACAAGCAAGGCAAGGCAGCTGGAATTGGAATTTCCAAGTAGAAATTTTCAGTTCCGGGCAAACGGACATGGTTGACAGCCTCAGATCTTTCCATAGTCCTTTTTCGAATGGGATGACGGTAGGGTCGTCGCCATGGAATGTCCAACCCTTCCTCCTGTAGCAAAGTCCAACCAGTCAAAAAAAACAAAAAGTTAATCGTCAATAGGAAAAACCAAATCAGAAGCCACTAAGAGGCACTGACATACAAAAGGGTACAAAAAATGTCAGTAATAAAAGCTGTTTGCTAGCCATATGGATTAAAAATATATGTAAATTTCATTTCTAGTGATATCCTATCAGTGTCACCCGGACGAGGCAACAAAAGACAGATCATACTGATTTAACGTCAACATGGCCATGTAAAGCGAGTTGCTCCCAGTTTACAAGAATGGGGAGATGAGATTCAAAGTGAACCATACAATGAGGATGTACCTTGGACAACTTGATCGAATAATAAACTACCTCCTACTGTAATTAACATGTGCTAATGGTTACAACCCATAAATAATCCAACTCGCAATCGCTTCAATGACCAAAGTGTATCTAATTGTCAAGACTCTGTACAACTAAAATAATGCTCACTCTCAGACATGACATTAAAAAAAAATTTATTAGAGGCTTGGTTCATCCAAAAACTAAAGAACTCAACCATGTAGCCGCCTACTGTCACATAAATCTTAAATGTGAAAACCCATATGTTATACAAAATATACAATTTTTAAACTAATAACTATTTGCTAACAACTTTGCCAGCTGCAAATTTGTCATAATTCATTGCCTTATAGTAAATTAGTAAAAGATTAACAAAAGGAAAAGGTCACTCATCTTTATGTGACTATTTTCTCCAGAACATGACAATGCCCTATCATCTCAGAAAGATTCGTATACCTGGTACAGTTCAAAGGATGACAAGCCCTCTAGTAATCAGAAAAAAGTCTGACATTCCATAGGCTTGACTGATGAAACAAAGATTGCCCTCTTCATGTAGACACCATCCTCATATGGATTGGCTATATGTAGCAAAATTTAAGATCAAGAAAGCTCCCAAAATCCTTTCCCAACATTAGGCAAAAGCAGGTGGTCAAAGAAGCTTGCCTTTTTGTTTTTAGTGATCAAGAAGCAACTCCTATAATTACTCTAGACATGGTAAGAGTCTAGAAAGAAAATAATTACAAACAACTATAAAGGCAAAATTACAATGAAGGCTACATCCTGGGTCTAAAATTAGTTGCATTCATGCAAATACTGGCCATGTGTAAGATATGCGTAAAATGCATGAAAAGCCATGATGACTATATATGAAATAACCATCATAATTTGTAATCTCTAACTCTACTGCATTGTTTAGAGGAGATGATTTTCTTGTAAGTTCCACACCGGACTTAAATCAAGGTTTATATAGACTTCCCAGGTGGTGATCAAAGACTATGAGCTTAAAAACATGGTTTTTTACTATCAAATAACAAAGCCAATGTAGTATAAACTTAGATGCGAAATATTATGTACCAAATGATGCGATGGTAAATTTATACCTTATATTAGAAAATAATAGTGGTGTAAAGCAGGTCAGTATACATGCTCGAAGTTTTTGCCACCAAGATTATGCAATTCAAAACCCCTAACCAACTTCCATTAAGGTGCCTGAAGTTAATTGCTTACTCAGTATTATTTTCCTTCTATTAGACATGAAAATTTTCTTCTCATTTCATAGTGGATTAAAATTCATGAAGCATATGGGATCAGCAGCCTTGTTGAGAGTTCATCCACAGCAGAGGTCAGCAGTGATACAGCCTAACAGCTTGAAAATGCCAAAGGTGATATAACCAACAGCCTGAAAATGCTAGTGTATTCTAAGTTAGTGTCACCTTTCCACCCTCCAAGAACAAAACATGGATCAAGTGTGGCAGCCTACCAACCAGATCCAATTTGGCTAGGTTTTGGTTGAAAACAGATTCAGGCATTCCTTGCCATACTATGATTTTGTCAAGCTGGGTTAGATCATCAAGAAACTTTAACTAGACACTCACTGTGATCCTTACCTACAATAGTACCTACTTTTCTATAACTAACCTCCTTTTTTTGTGTACCAATTCTTTTATATCTAATACTATCAATCTTCCCATGCTTCTTTGATACCTGCTTAGTTCATGTAAACAAATCGTGTTAATTCTCCTAATCATCATATCTAGTCCCTTCTCTGAAAGTGTTCCTATATCCAATTTGCTAGCCTAATCCTACAGTCAACAATATCCCACACCAATATATTGTTGCAGATATCTGCAGGTTACATTTCCTATCTTCAGAAACAACAGAAGTATCCTGCTGCATTTTGAATGGCTAATCCTTAAAAGAAACCAACTGAGATGTATAGCAAATTGCACAAGAAGTTTCATTTATAAACAAGCAACATCAGAAAGCAAGAAACCTGTGGCAATGGTATCAACTTGATAAAAGAGGAAAACTTTAGACTAAGCTGTATGATTACCCCATGGCATACTATTGCTAAACATAGCATTTGCAGAAGAATGAGAATCTGCTCTGTTGTAATTTGAATAAGCTGGCTGGCCATATTGATGACTTCTTTCACCATGCATAGTTGAATTCATGTAATTGTACCTATGAACAGATTGCTGGCCAAAACGGCTTGGAAAGTTTTGCAAGAATTGAGGTGGACGACCATTGCCAGCTCGCATATCATGAGAAGTAGAAGGGTAATTCTCAGCAAATGAATATGTCTGACGAAGACCATCTGTTCTGTAATCAAACAGGAAAAGACAGAAATGTATTCCATTTCATTGAGGAGAAAAATTAAAAGCAGATGGTGGAGAATAAAAAACTGTGATTATACCTAACAATTCATACTAGCCATCAACTTCCAAAAATAAGATACAGGTGCACTCTGACACAAGTGGCACATTGCACAGGATAGTGTTGTCGCACCCTTATGCAATGACACCAAATAATCAAATACATGATAAAATATGCACTAGTAGCATCTTAAGATTTAACATTTTTTCACTCCCCTAAGTCACCAGTAACTATGCCACCAATTTTTCTACAAAGTGTAGCACAAATGATAAAATGACATGAAACTTGAGATAGACCACTAGATGACAAATCTGAATCACATTATATTTTCAAACTTCCAGGACACTAATCCATGCTAGGACAAATGTCAAAATGGTTTGAATCATATCAAATGAAAAATGTTGATGGCTTACCTAACCCATGGGTTTTAGTAAACCAAAAATCAATGAGAATAGGCCCATTTCTGTGTCTTAATTGGGGTTTCTATTCCTGCAATATTGAATTTGTAGAAGCATGGGAATGAAAATAAGATAGAACAAAGAACCAACAACGATAATGTGCACTAGTGTGCAAGTCTCAATCTCATCAAACTGTCTTATAATTGGCTAAAGGCAAGAACAGTGATTTAAAAAGCGCTAGGCACCAAAAGGTGCCAAGGTCCAAAAACGCCCGAGGAGCTAGGCGCTAGCCCGAGCGAAGTAAGGCGCTAAAATATAAAAATATATAATATAATTATTTAAATTTTTAAATAAAAATATGCTATTAAATTAATCTAATAAATACAAATACTATTACTAATATACAGTTAATAGTATACAGTATACTGTTAACGATATACTATCGAAAGAGGAGAAGAGTGTAAGGGAAGAGTCGGAAGACCGAGGGTGTTGACTGAGAAGAGCGGGAGCGACAGCTGCGAGCGAGGACAGTGGCAGCGGCAGCGGCAGCGGCGAGCAGCAGCAGCGACAGCGGGAGCGCCAAGCGGCGACAGTGGCACCGGCAGCAGCAAGCAGCGGGAGCGAAAGCGGAAGCGGCAAGCGGAGACAGTGGCAACGATAGCAGCGAGCAGTGGTAGCAGCAATGGGAGCGGGAGCGGGAGCGACGAGCGGAGACAGTGGCAACAGTAGCAGCGACAGCGGGGGCGACAGTGGTAGCAGCGGTAGCGAGAGCGGCGACAGCAGCAGCAGCAACGAGCAACGGCGACAGTAACATGAACGGCGAGCAAGGTTAGGGTTGGGGAAGTCACACTGATATTGGTGCTTTAGTTGGTTCGATTGAACCAACTAAAGCACCGGAGACCAAACCAGACCTCAAATGCTGGTTCGGTCGCCTGGTTTAACCCAGGCGCTCGCCCGAAGCGCCTGGGCTCGGGCGAGCACCCAGGCGGCGCCTCTTTGAAGCACGCCGCTTGGAAATTAAGCGAGGTGCTCGGGCCTCGCCTCGCCTTGCCCGAGCGCCTAGGCGAGCGCCTGAGCGCCTTTTTAAATCACTGGGTAGGAACTCATTACTCAGTACCAGACGTTACAACAGATTTATTGAACGGGGATAATAGAAGGAAAACTAGAGTATACATGGAAAAGAATATTTTGCCTCCTAAAAAATCAAGAGCCATACAAGAAAAAAATCTGCCACTTGATAATTAAGTTCATAACTTAGCAACTTCTTCCAAACAATAAATATTTTCTTCATAGATCTAAAATTTTAAATAATTTTACACATGAAATTGACTAGCCAAGATTCAATTACACTAGGGTCAGGCAATGTATACAAAGAACCAACATAAACCATTGCTAGGTGATGAGGCAACTTCAATCATGGACATGGTTTATCTACATTTGAGCATCCCTACATGCAGTGACCAGTGACTAATACATATTTTGGTGCAGAGAAGGAAGTGCAGGAGCCACATGTGATGCTACTAGATAAAGCCAGGGAGCATGACCGTGTCAGGCATGACATGATGCAGTAGGGATGGTACTGTGTGGCACATGTTGCCCTACTGAACTGCAAAAATCATCTGAATCCTTGCTTAATAATCAGAGATTAAATTCAAGATACCAATCTTTCCAACTAAAATATCCTTAACTCCAAAAATGCATATAGAATCATAGATGATAACCAAGGGTAATAGATGGTGTGCATACCTTTGATTTGATGATAAGAATTTTGCGCTTAGATGAGCTTGGTTATGGGCATATCTGCCAATTCCACTAGTTAGTACGGCCTCATCTGATGGGTCAGTAAGACGTACACAATTTGCAAATTCTGAATTCAGGGAGCTGACTTCTGCATTATCCTCTTGCAGAAGGGATTCATCACTGGAAAGAAAGAAAAGGGACATTGAAGTATATGAAATTAAAAGAAAAACACGCATAGGTTAACTGGATATGACAACATGCCAAGATTATTATAAACAAAGCAGACGTAACTGAACAACAAGGCAATCTATTGACACGATGTTTGACATAAATACAAAAAAATGTTTGAAATGTATATATATATAAGTTTGTAAAGTTAAACTTGTCCAGAAACATAAACTAAAACATAATATAATCAAGTTTATGAATAATATGGGTATGTTACAAATTCGGTCATACTAGAAGAACACCGACTATGCATTTTAACAAAAGAAGCCAGGAGACAGTCTTTAACTTAAAGAAAACAGTTTCTACAGAAAATAAAATAAGTAGGATTCTCTAAATCCTCAAAGATGAATTATCCAATTCTTGTACTCAGCAGCTGGTAACCATCTTGTCATAATGATTATTCTTCTAAAGGTTCAGTGATACTATTATCTTCTAGTAATTTTTTTGTCATTTTTCTTCCATGCAACTTGCACATGTACTGAACCAAAGCTTACAAGCCAATGAGGAGGGTTAAGGAAGCAAATGCTCAAGTTCTGGAATGCACTATAAGTAGGCAATACAAAATGGGCATCCAGGTTGCAACTTACCTATAATTGGGATCCCAATCTGCAGGATCAGGCAGCGATGAACTGCCTTCTGGTTTATCACATGGAACTTCCAAGCTGTGTGAAGAGACCACAAAGGAATTTTGAGCTTGAGGGACCGGATAACTCTTCTGATTGGCTGAATTGAGGCTCGAAGACAAGCCATTCCCTCCACCCATCTGTTGCCACCAGTTAGAATGACTGGAAGATGAAATTGCAGAATGAGGAGAACCACCGTGTCCTCGGAACTGAGCATCAGGTTGGCTAGAACTCATGCCATCACCACAAAATCCTGGTCCATGATTGGCATTTCCATAAGGCTGCATGCACATTGTTGGGTAGCCCCAAGTTCTTGCGACAGTGGTAGCAGCGGTAGCGAGAGCGGCGACAGCAGCAGCAGCAACGAGCAACGGCGACAGTAACATGAACGGCGAGCAAGGTTAGGGTTGGGGAAGTCACACTGATATTGGTGCTTTAGTTGGTTCGATTGAACCAACTAAAGCACCGGAGACCAAACCAGACCTCAAATGCTGGTTCGGTCGCCTGGTTTAACCCAGGCGCTCGCCCGAAGCGCCTGGGCTCGGGCGAGCACCCAGGCGGCGCCTCTTTGAAGCACGCCGCTTGGAAATTAAGCGAGGTGCTCGGGCCTCGCCTCGCCTTGCCCGAGCGCCTAGGCGAGCGCCTGAGCGCCTTTTTAAATCACTGGGTAGGAACTCATTACTCAGTACCAGACGTTACAACAGATTTATTGAACGGGGATAATAGAAGGAAAACTAGAGTATACATGGAAAAGAATATTTTGCCTCCTAAAAAATCAAGAGCCATACAAGAAAAAAATCTGCCACTTGATAATTAAGTTCATAACTTAGCAACTTCTTCCAAACAATAAATATTTTCTTCATAGATCTAAAATTTTAAATAATTTTACACATGAAATTGACTAGCCAAGATTCAATTACACTAGGGTCAGGCAATGTATACAAAGAACCAACATAAACCATTGCTAGGTGATGAGGCAACTTCAATCATGGACATGGTTTATCTACATTTGAGCATCCCTACATGCAGTGACCAGTGACTAATACATATTTTGGTGCAGAGAAGGAAGTGCAGGAGCCACATGTGATGCTACTAGATAAAGCCAGGGAGCATGACCGTGTCAGGCATGACATGATGCAGTAGGGATGGTACTGTGTGGCACATGTTGCCCTACTGAACTGCAAAAATCATCTGAATCCTTGCTTAATAATCAGAGATTAAATTCAAGATACCAATCTTTCCAACTAAAATATCCTTAACTCCAAAAATGCATATAGAATCATAGATGATAACCAAGGGTAATAGATGGTGTGCATACCTTTGATTTGATGATAAGAATTTTGCGCTTAGATGAGCTTGGTTATGGGCATATCTGCCAATTCCACTAGTTAGTACGGCCTCATCTGATGGGTCAGTAAGACGTACACAATTTGCAAATTCTGAATTCAGGGAGCTGACTTCTGCATTATCCTCTTGCAGAAGGGATTCATCACTGGAAAGAAAGAAAAGGGACATTGAAGTATATGAAATTAAAAGAAAAACACGCATAGGTTAACTGGATATGACAACATGCCAAGATTATTATAAACAAAGCAGACGTAACTGAACAACAAGGCAATCTATTGACACGATGTTTGACATAAATACAAAAAAATGTTTGAAATGTATATATATATAAGTTTGTAAAGTTAAACTTGTCCAGAAACATAAACTAAAACATAATATAATCAAGTTTATGAATAATATGGGTATGTTACAAATTCGGTCATACTAGAAGAACACCGACTATGCATTTTAACAAAAGAAGCCAGGAGACAGTCTTTAACTTAAAGAAAACAGTTTCTACAGAAAATAAAATAAGTAGGATTCTCTAAATCCTCAAAGATGAATTATCCAATTCTTGTACTCAGCAGCTGGTAACCATCTTGTCATAATGATTATTCTTCTAAAGGTTCAGTGATACTATTATCTTCTAGTAATTTTTTTGTCATTTTTCTTCCATGCAACTTGCACATGTACTGAACCAAAGCTTACAAGCCAATGAGGAGGGTTAAGGAAGCAAATGCTCAAGTTCTGGAATGCACTATAAGTAGGCAATACAAAATGGGCATCCAGGTTGCAACTTACCTATAATTGGGATCCCAATCTGCAGGATCAGGCAGCGATGAACTGCCTTCTGGTTTATCACATGGAACTTCCAAGCTGTGTGAAGAGACCACAAAGGAATTTTGAGCTTGAGGGACCGGATAACTCTTCTGATTGGCTGAATTGAGGCTCGAAGACAAGCCATTCCCTCCACCCATCTGTTGCCACCAGTTAGAATGACTGGAAGATGAAATTGCAGAATGAGGAGAACCACCGTGTCCTCGGAACTGAGCATCAGGTTGGCTAGAACTCATGCCATCACCACAAAATCCTGGTCCATGATTGGCATTTCCATAAGGCTGCATGCACATTGTTGGGTAGCCCCAAGTTCTTTTATTGTACTGGCCAACCGCAGCTGCTTTACCCAAAGAGATACCACGAACACCACCTCTCACAGGAGAAGTTGGACCATACTTTCCAGGAGAAGCAGACGAAATCTGCATCTGTGAGCTTGGAGGAGTGAATTGTGAGGGACTGGCTCCGAGAGACATTGGTCCCAGACCTCCGAAAGGACTAACACCAAACCCAGTTCCATGAGACAGCTGAGATCTATGTCTAGCATCTGGACTAGATCCAAGGAATGGTCCGCCAACTTGTACATGCATATTGAATCCACATGGACCTGCTGGTGAATTATAGGCATGCACACTGTTAATGTCACCATAGCTTCCATAACTGCTCCCAAGACCTGTATTATCATTATAGCTACCATGGCTCCCCAAGCTGCCATAGCTACTGCCATAAGACATGGGTACCTTGTGAAAGTGAGGGCTATTGAGTGGTAAATACTTGTTAACGCTCGAAACCTAAAAAGTGAAAAAATTGCAAGCTCAGACAGGACATCAAATGAAAACAAACAAATAGCATTCACAAATGACAAAAAGGTTTTACAATGACCTGGGGTGAAAGACCAGCAGCTAGCCAATGACCACCTCCTGGATTGTGGTCTACTGTTACAGTATGAATGACAGGCTAAAAAAAAGAAAGCAAGGTATTAAAGCTCAGTATCTGACAGTCAATTCCTGTAAAATGTCTCACATAGATTTAGTAGCATGGAGAAGCTAGAAGCATCAGAGACTCATCACTAAGTTCCTAAAGATTAGTTACCATAGTCACATAGATAAACAGGTGAACATACTAAAAAGTGCTAATAAAACTCTAGCATGAAATTAATAGAGTACAAGCATCAGATCATGCATGACTTTTATAAAGGAAAGCAAGGTGGCTTAACTTAAATATGCAGGGACCTCAACCAATGTAGATATTGTAAGGTTCTAAAAGAGTTCACTTACAATTCTTGGAGACTCAGGGGGAGGCTTATAAGGACATCTGAATGGTTCTCCAGTGACAAATGGGTGACCTGAAGCCTGAGGATGAGTGTATAGTATACATAATTGCATCAAATTGGAGTAGATAATTTAACTCTATAAGCTAAAACGCATAAGCAAATTAAATTTAGATTAAGAACCTGTAAGGGAGACCACCGTTTTCCTGGATCAAATTCAACAAGGCCCCTCAAAAAATCAACCAAGGCCAAGCGAGTTAAACTTTCTGCAGCAAAGTTACTTATTTAGATAAAAGAAGATAATGCCATTCGGCATTTGCAAAAACTATATGCAGTAATATAAATTGTGAAATTAAAAAAAAATCAAACCTTTTATGGTTTCTTCCTCTGGCAAGTTTTTTCTGTAAGGGTAGTTGGCGATGATATCTTCCAGCTTTACATGATTAAAGTAGTTTTTTCCTATTGATGGCCTTTTTGATTCTCTCTTTAGAGATATCAGGAGACAAAAAGAAAGCATGAGAATAGAAAAGAAACACAACATTATTTATTATAAAATTTCCATAACTCACTGCTTCAAATTCCTCCTCAGTTAAAACTCGGTAAGCACTAGTAACTTCCTCGGATGTCTCTTCATGCTCCAAACGATAAATACTTCCAACATGCTTAAAAAACTTGATAGTATTTTTTGCATCCCTAAGCAAATTATCAGGTGGTTGCCCACTGTGGAGATAGCAAAATACCAAGTACACCATTAGCAACTTGAGGTCTTGAGATGATTTCAGCTATCAAACAAAAAACTACACAAAGAACAATTGCATATAAAGTTAAATGAATGTCTAACACCAATTTGTTACATCCTTTTTCAGATGTTCCCTATCTACAACAATCTTCAACATAGGTGATGATAGAGCTAAATGGCTGGGAGAAATCAGATTAAGAATGAGGAAAGATAATTAAAATACCTAAAATAGAAAAGAATTTTGAACCAAGAACTCATTCAATTTAATCTGAAGACTGAAAGAAACCAAACACAAAACTAAACCTGACACACTCAACTTAAACCTTAGCTGCCTTAGGTTGGATCATCAATGCACATGACTTGAGGTTTGATGTTGTTACCAGTTCCAACATGATAACAATGACTCATCAAGGGTCATGACAACCCACATCCAATTTAAGGAACATGCTGATGTGCACATGAACCTGTCAGCCTAATTTTATATTCTCAATCCATTTAGTATATACTTCAACCACCTAACTCAAAACTTAACTTGACTGAGTGTCATATTAGAATAATCAACTCAATTCTGTTCCCCACTTCAATATCAAATTAATAAGACCAATTTAGGAGGATAAAAACAAGGCAAACTTGTTATAAGATCCTGCAAATTTGGCAATAACTTGTTATGACTTCCTATGAAGATAACAACCAGTAGTCCATATAAACCAAATATGAATTTAATCAGCTAATACATATGTGGGCTCGTTACTCGGTCTAAAAAAGAATTGCCATTTGCAATCTAAGTGTAGTAAGTCTTTTACTAATATGATTCATAATATATTCAAATTCCTCTCTATCATCACAATCATGAATCATGCACCACCGCCACAATAAATGAAAAAACAACAGTTGTCAAGATATTCTTATAACAGTGTGAAAAAGTATTCAACATTGCGAAGAGTCCTACTGCTTAGCTACTAGATGCTTTAAACAAAGAACTTAAAAGACCTACCCCAGTATCTGTATCATCCGCTTCAGTAGATCATATTCAGAAGCTCCAGGAAATAAAGGCAATCCTAGAAACAGTTCAGCAACAATACATCCGAACGACCACATATCAATCGAGCTTGTATATCTGACACAAATGTTAAGCATGATACTTTTTACACAATCAGTACAAGCAATTAACCAAGATGATATTGATGAAGAGCCACATACAATTTTCCAAATAGAATTCTACTGCCACCTATATATATCATGAATAATCCACAGAAGAATAACACTCACAACCTGGTATCATCACTCAATAAGAAAATTAAGCTCAATATTGTGATGCAAAAGGAACAAGGAGAAAACCGAAATGCAAGATCAAACTTTTTTTTCCCAAAAATGAAAGAATAGTAACCAAATTAAGTAGTATGCCAGAAAGGATACGGATAACCCAGAAGAACTTCCGGAGACCTGTAGTAACGACTCTGCATTACACAGTAACAAGCCTTGCATGATAAGCACACATATATAGTACTTTTTATATCTGTAACTCTTCAGATAGAATATTGCATGTAAGACTCTATGATGAGGCAGTAAGAGCACCTGAATATATGAGTACACTGTCCGACCCTCCATACAGGCTGATCCAAAATCAATAACCTTTATTTCTGTTGGCTTCACACTGTGGAATTCAAGAATTAAGAATCAAGGTTCAACAAACAAATAAAATCCAAAAAAATCCTGCCCTGGTGTTACAATTAGCACCTGACCTTGTAGATATAAGTATGTTTTCTGGCTTCATGTCACAGTGTATTATGCCAGCATCTTTCATGACAACTAATGCGCGCAAAATCTAAGGATCGACATAAAAGTGCATGAATCAATAATGCGAAATGAATTTTATAAACTGAAGCTGGAAATGTTTGTACACTTGACTTGAAATCAGCTCACCTGTTTTGAGAACATCTGCACAATGTTTAATGATAGACCTTTGAAGTGGTTCATTTTAATTAACTCATACCTACAGAGATGATAAGTGTATATCAGATTCATAAACATAGCAAAATCATTCATCATTAACACCAAAATTTGTTTGCTATACATATATATATATATATCAGAGACAGCTTACAGGTTTGAGCCAAGCATTTCAAAGGATATGCACAGGTGTCGCTGAAATACAAAATAATCAAGGATGCGTACAATGTGATGTTTATCATCAGGATCAAACTTCTGATTCAACTGCAAGGAGCAATATAAAGAAGCATAGTGATTATGACTTTCCATGCACAAACTCAATATGCACACACCTACTGCCCCTCATATTATTTACCATGTGCAGAATAGAGACCTCAACCACTGCCTGCCGATAATAAGCAGGCTGGTTTTTTATTATCTTCACAGCAACATAATTGTTGGTCTCCAAATCCCAGCATTTGGCAACCTGTCCAAAGGTCCCTTGGCCAAGCATATCCCTGACAATATACCTAAAATCCAGAAAGAAAACTATAACCAAGTTTATGAAAAAATCTTTTGATAATGCATTATTTTAGATATCAACAAACTAACTGGAATGCAATCATAGTGAAGGCATTAATTGCAAACTAATTGCTTGTTGAATGTCAAACTCCAAGAATGGTTCAAAATTTAAGGATTCAATCGATGAGCTAGAATTTGCACAAAGTATAGTCCCTCCTTTCAAGTAATATTCAAAGCACCCAAAAACTCATACGTCTTCATATTCTGAAAAGTAATTCCTTAATCAGATTCACTTTTGGACTAATTAATCCCCTATACAAGTCAGTTTCACAAAAAAGAACCTTGACCTTAAATTTCTTTTAAGTCTTAGGATAGACCATGTCATGAAGCACTTTCTATAAGTGATTATTTATAGTACAATATCGATATTCAAAGTAAAAGACAGATAGCTGGTGTTTTTCTTTTCACTATTCTTACAGCAATAAAAAAATCTACCATTCAGATTCGTGGAACACTACAACTACAGGTCTTACCTGCTGAAACCCCAAACATAACCAGAGTTGTCAGGGCCTTCATGGTTTAACATCGGAGAACCACAAAAGCATCTTATGAGTGTATATCAAGAAGCAAAGTTTTAATTAATGAAAGAACCTAACCAAAAATGCTATAAAATCATAGTGGAGCCAAACCTTCGTTTTCTCTCTAAATTGACCAACTCAAAGTTCACATGTAAGATAAGATCTGAATTTTCATTATCGTAGCCATCATTCAGCACTCCGATTGAAGGATTTGTTAGGAAGCGCTTTGGATTCAGTGCGTCTGAATATTTAAATGTGGGATTACAGATTTGATAAGTTTCAATTAGGCCCTTGGTCAGTCTTGCCACCAGCTGCATAAGCAAATTTGCTATCAGTACTTAAAAGTTAAAACATTGATATTTGTTAGAAAGAACCATAATCAACAGCGTGCACCAACATGGTTGTAAATAATGGGAAAGGTATGATAATTCAGTAGTTACAAGACCAGGGTGAGAAACAACAGTTAACTGTAAAAACTCATAAGTTCACAAAATAGCTATTCACAATATGACCAGACTTGCATCATATAAAATAACATAAATGAGGAAATTATGGTTGCATTCAGTAAAGT
The DNA here is from genome assembly GCA_001649415.1 of Musa itinerans. Classification (NCBI taxonomy): domain Eukaryota; kingdom Viridiplantae; phylum Streptophyta; class Magnoliopsida; order Zingiberales; family Musaceae; genus Musa; species Musa itinerans. The sequence continues at coordinate 54,063 of LVTN01000949.1, read as the reverse complement.
GAACATAATGATGACAGTATAGACATTTAGAAGAACAAGAGCAGCCACAGAAACAACTTGAATCATACGAGATAGCTCAGAGTTACCCATACATGGGGACTCTAGATACCAAGGTCGAAAGGTTCAGGACATATTGTGCAGGCACTTAACAAGCATGTAGGAGTGTGCTGTGTTGCACAGTAGTGACATTGTCAAAAATCACTTGCATCCATAATTGGAGGCACAGCATACTGCAGGATGGCTGGCATTACCCAGTGCTCCATGGCAGCAACCAGCCTACACATCTTTGGCAACTCGCACCTCCTTCCTTGCATATTACTATGTTAAAGTAAAGATCACCTTGTAGGTAATTGCTAAGTTCAGTCTAGTGTACAGCACAGATCACTACCACCCAACCATTTCTACAACCATTGTATTAATGACATTCAACTCTTAAAGCACAACAATTGAAGCAAAATTGCATTACTAGCTTCCAACTATTGCCAATCCTTTAAAATTAGTTCTCAAGTTCTAGCCTATGAAGCATGAATATGAATGCTTATATTACAGACTAGATACAATACAGATATGCTGAGATGACAAATCTCATGAAAGTAAGATATGACACAACATGGGCAGGACAACTTGTGCACGTATATTTTTTTATATCATTATAATTTCATACTTTGTATAACATGGGTAATTTATGATTATCATATATGAAACTTAAAAGATTTGTCAAAGGTGTTCAAACAAAATATATAAACATTATAAGTGCATCAAACTTCCAAATTATTCATACATATACCCAGAATCTGTTGTTTCATATATATATATATATATATATATATAACACATAATGACATAAACATAATAAAAAGGTATTGAACAACTGGACATATGTTGGTAAGTGTCCCAAATTGGCCCAGAACAAATTATGAAATGTTACTGATTCACAAGATATAGCCAACTACCAATAGCTGCCTAAAACATGCCACACAACAACATATTTATCATAATTTGGAAACAGTTCACCTTTTTTGCTTCTAGGCTGGACTTATCTTTCCTAATTTTGTTTTGTGTCCTGGTATTTGGAGTAGAGTTATTAAGAAAATAAGGGAAGGTTTATTCACAATCTCATCACCAAAAACATAAGCTCTTCCCCTTTTCCCATCCTAATGTCCTTAGCTATCTGTGTAGCCATCAAACAAGTCACATTTCCTTGCAGCAGGAACCGTTTTATCACTTGCCACAAACTATGGAAGTCCAACAATACTCATCAGATAACGATAGAGATTTCTTACAAGACATGGCTATCACATGCCATAACAATAGATAAATAGCTATTTTTAATAAGGCCATTATTTGATAAATGCATAGTTCAATCTGATTAAAGCAGCCTATACACATGTATGGAAATGTCAGAAAGCTTATCTTAGCATAGAAAACCACGTCAAAGATTGAGAAAACAAGAGTCACAATTGAAAAAAAAGCCAAAAAAAAAAGCAACCTAACTTATGTTTTCACTGCTTAGGTTTTTGTCAAGTTTTCCATTATAGCAGATCTTCTTAGTGTTCATGGTATGTTAACAAGTGTGTTGCTCACCATGTTTAATTGCTTGAAGTCAATGTCATTAGGGTTAAATGGTCTTATTTAACCATGATGCTATTGTGGACAGGATATGTAACAGGGTCGTAGCATTAACTACTAGGACCAAGGTACAGCAGAACAGTAATAGTACATTTCATGTTTCTTTCTCCCACATTGTAAAATTAACTGGTCTCTTACCATCGACAATCTCTTGAAATGCACATGATTCTCCAGTCAATCAGTGTAACCGATATATGCCTTTATTCTTACAAAACCTAAGATTAGAAATTGAAAAGCAAGAACTTCAAGGGTCAATCTAAATTGTGCAAACAAGTTATTGTATTAAAAACTCAGTAAACAGCACCACACCAGGTTGAATCATTTCTGAAGGGAATGGATTGTTTATCTTTGATATAAATGCTGATACATTGGCATTTAGTTGAAGTTAAATAAGGGTTTGTTTTAGGATCTGTTTCATATAGGAGAAATCTCTTATATGCCTTTCTTCATGATGCAAATCTACCAGTATGGAAAGAAAGCATTGTTTCATATTGGTTTTGTTAAAAGAAAACATGGAAGAAATATTTGTTCTCAATTTTAGGTATTATGGCAAAAAGCTAAACGAAGGTTATCGACAGTGGAAAGTAGTACAGGTCTCTTGACGATCACCCGAAGTGTGGTGCTGCTGCTGCTGCTGCTGCCGCTGCTGGATTGCGTTGAGCTCGCCGTAAAAGACTGGGAAGGAGAGACATACGGGCGGAATGCTTTCCGAAGCGGATTCCACGATGAGCTGGAGGGGGGCGGCTCATCACGAGATCCATCCTCCACCACCACCACCTTGCTGGCATCAACCTCCGCCATAGCCCCCAACCGACCAGCCCCACTACACCATCAGCACACGCGGCGCCACCCGACCTAAATCTACCACGCCGAAGCGCCGCCGAGATCCTGGATCGTGTCAGCTGTTCCCCGACTCAAACCCACTAGTCGCCGAATCCCTCCGGACGATTCCAGTCCCATCATCTCAATTCCGACGAAGCATCGGGGCGGAGGAGGAGGCGCCGGCAATGACCGGATCGGGAGCTCAAAGGCGTGCAGAAATTATTCCGGAGCGGACGGGAAGATCGCAGCAACACGGAATCGAGGAGGGTTAGGGTTATCTATGGCGACGATAGCAATAATTAATACAGAGGAGGAGAGGGTGGGCAACAACGAAATGGTAGAGGGGAGAGAGCGGAGGGGAGGGGAGGGGAGAAGAGTACAGAGAAGGAAACCTTCCTCCCCGGGATGAACGAGGACTGGATTTCGGAATTTTTACCCTTTTCGCCTTTTTCTATTGTTTTCCTTTCGAATAAAATAGAACTATTTAATTTTCCTCCTCCGTTCTTCGCCTCGCTCGTCCATCGGTCTCTCGTGTACCGAGACTCAATAAATTGGCTACAATTTTATCCATTATCATTATATTGTTATATATGTGGCCGAACTAACCGTGGTTAACAATGATGAGTAGGTTGCTTTCCGATACCCGACGCCGCGGTTTCGTCGATGCTTGCTCCTCTGGGGTGGGCCCCCAACTTTGTCTAGTGGGAGAGAGAGGGTTGGAGTGGGTGCGGGCGGGGGAAGTACGCTTTCTCTTTTGTCGCTCCTTTACCCCCTTATCATCATCATTATTATTGTATTTTATTATTGTGGGATATTCGATGAACGGTGAGATGGATTTGCAATCGATCACGGGAGGACGGGATGATCTAAATCCGACGGTTGGCCGATTGTTTTGGACCGTTGGGACGTGGTCGTGTCTCCCGGCCTCCGCCGTGGGATCCCGTCCGTCAGCCTTCGCCGCTGGGTCCCACCGCCTGCGCTAATAAGATAAGCTGGCGAACACGTGTCGGTCCCGAGCGCCCGTGTTTGGTTGTTCACGCAAGCAACGCGTACAGCGTGGACTACTGACCAATAGGTAACCTTACCTTCCGCGCTCGGTTCCTCCTCTCTGTCACCGTTCATTACTTGGGAGGAAAGGAGAAATTTTCGAAACTAAAAAAAAAATCAAAGATAAATATAAATCATAAATCGAAGATCAATTATAAGATCTTGAATTATCTTCACTTAGGACACAATCCTCTTATATATCCTTTCAAGTCAATTCCAATAATCCAGAGAGAATTCAATTTAAAATATCTAAAATATTCCTCACGTCTTATTCTTCCTTCATCAAAACTAAATAATACATAAAATATTATTAAAAAATAAAATCTTAATTACTAATATTTTTTTCCTTCACAAATATTCTTCCTCGGACATCAATTTCAGAAATCCTAAAATAATTGATAATCCCAACTGTTAGTCAAAGGAAAGAAAAACTTTTTGATGAAAAATAAAAGCTGTAACAACAGCAAAATAGGTTCAGATGTGTTCGGTGATAAATTCAGTCGACGTATTTTGCTTGACGATCCATCGCAACCCAGTCACAGGCACATTTAATGAACAAATATCAGAGCAAGCAAACACAGGAGCCATTACATGATCACATATAGTGCAGAGAAACAAAGTAACATGTTAATATAAAGTAGGAAGGCCCGGCAGACACATCATCGTTACAACGCATTTGTGTAAACACATGGCTTATCTCGAATATTGATTTGACTGGAATAGGACGCAGTGTGCATATTCTTGGAGTGACTGCCAGTTGGGCCTATCTATCTATTCCTATCATGTGTTCACTTGGAACTTATAATGAGATGATACCTGCTCACCGCTCATCTCTCGCTATATTAAGGAGTCACACAGACTTCCCTTCCGTAGCACCAAGTTCGGTTTCTCAATGGGCTGGTTGGGACCACTGTGATTCTTTTGGCCTTGCCATCGAGAAAGTGCTCCTCTGAGGTCTTACCAATGTAGTAGCTGCTAAAACGGCCATCCACAGTGTTCATCTGGTCAATTAGAGACCGCTTTATATGACCAGGGGGTGTTTCTGCGATTCCAGCCAGATATACATTAGATGAGAAATCAAATTTGAGGTTGGCAATTGGAGTGGTGGGATTCTTCAAGTCATCCTCTTGAAAGATATCTCCTATCCTTGACAAGATACTGAATGCCAAACCTCCAAGAACCCTTGAATAGGCTTCGGTAATGGCATGTCCAACATCCTGCAACAAAAAGTTAAAAGCATCAAGAACAAGGAGAACAGATCGCTTCACATGGCTGATGCACGTCATATAACCCTAAACAAGGTTCACAAGCTTTTGTTGATCCTAACACAGTTATGATTGAAATGGAAATATCAAACTATGTTTCTTCTTGCAGGTATGTGTTAAATTTAACAATGTTAGGAAACAGATCCTTTTCCGAAAATTATTTGCGGAAGGAATGAAATTACCTTGTTGTGCTGGACCTTGGTGACATTAATAAAGGATTGGGGGACGTTAGGGAATCTGATTCTTAAAAGATGCAGAAGTGCTTCGGCCCTCTCCAAATTGACTACCCTCTTCTCAAGTTCTGATCCATTTTCTTTGACAAAAGACCATGGGTATCTTATTGGTGACTTTTTCATTGTTTCTTCAGTAATCCTCTGCTTCCAGGCAAAGACTGCACCTTCCAACTGGTTTACCATATCAAGAACACTGTGTTCAGTTTCCATGTTTAGAGAAAGCAAGACTTCCTCAACTGGAATTGATTCTGCAGCAATAGCATGGTAGATATCTACACCCAAGCTAGCCTTTCCTGACTGTTTGAAAAAAAAAAAAGACAAAAATACAATAATAATGAAAAATAAATTACACTTTAATGTCTCCAGCAGTACACTAATTAGATTGGAAGCTTGCCTTTGGAAGAGCATCCTTGATGGCAGAGGGAATAGGCATTTGGACCAAGACCTGTTCATTTATGGATTTGGCAGCTTTCAGGATTTGATGGACAAATTTAGCCTGGAAACCAAGCTTTCTTCTTTGGGAAGGGGAGAGTCCAGACTCTGGAACCCGAGGAGCAGGAAGCCACCATTTCTTGCTCTTTGTACCATTGTGCAGGCTGGATCCATCATCTCTGCCACCTACTTCGGCGTACCAAAACTCCATGTCCACCATTGAATCTAACACTTCCTGGAAACAAGTCATTCTTCAATGGTGCACATGTAGCTTAATATACATACATGGAAAGAAGATTTTATAGAGAATTATAAGGCACAATTATATTTGCAATGCCCGATATGTAGCCAATCATCTAATCTTCATTAATTTATGTTAAAAAAAATAGACATCAAGCATACAATGAGCATCGAGTCTAGTTTTCGAAGGGCAGGAAGTGTCACATGAACATCTGAACGAGCTTTTGGGGTCATTATCTGCAAAAGGTAGAGAGAATAAAATTTTGTTGATGTCAACATATAAATCTACATAATGTGCGTTTAGCCACCAAGAATGCACCTCTAGCATCCCACCATCAGTGCCATTCTGCTTTGCAGGAACCAGCTCAACCATGTAGTTGGTAGGGGAAAGCAACCAGTCCATTTCTCTGCGCCATCTGCTCTTTTTTCCTTCAGATAAGGGTTCCAATTTCCAAAGTTCCCCAAATATTGATGCTAAAACAGAAAGAAAAATCAGAACCAACAGATAATATCAAAGTACTCATTGCATGAAAATATTAGGCTTTTCTTATTTTGATATGACCTAAAACTACTTGGCCAAGTCTGCATTAACGACCAAATAATTTTGGATAACATATACTTGATCTTGATATTCAATCGCTGGACACAATTTAACATAATCTATATCTTTAAAAATATTACAAAGATACTTCAGAAGATGATGTGCATCTAAGAAATACAACAGTTTTTGGACTGTCAGAAAACTTATAATTTCCCAATAGCATTTGGATCTAGAAAGTGGAGAAGTTGCTCTCCATATATAAACTCAACAAGTCTCATGGATAATGATTATTATCTCACAACGAAATGTGAACTTAGCTTTATGGAGAAACTAGATAATTAGCATCTTAAAGGCAAATACGTAATATCTTCAAGCTCATTGTCTTTACACCACAAAGCTAGATTTTTCTATCCTCCAGATTTCAAAAAGCTGGCACTAGAGAAAAATAGTTCTGATATGATGCAGCCTCATTAATTTTTAAGAAGCAAGTTGGATGGGTGACACTCCAACCACAGAGTTGGCCAGTAAAAAAAAGGAGACAAGCTCAACAATCTGCAGCCCATAAGCCAATAAACCGAATTGCAAAAGGTCCAAATAGTGGTCAGAAGGTTCAAACTCCAAACAAATGTCTCATTTCATTTATTAAGTGAAATAACATCATTACCTGCAAGATTGGTAATGGCATGAGATAACCCAAGAGCAGTACTGATCCCTTTGGCCCCCCCTGAAACATCCTCACCAAGCAACAGCTTTGCAAACTTTTCCTTCATTGCCTCAACATCTGAGACTTCCATTGAGTATGCGGCAGGTGCTTTTCCTTTAGTGCAGAAATGATGCAGGGTGTTCAGATTATCCAACTCATCTAGCAAGTGCTCCTGCTTGCTCGAGGGCAAGCACTGTGACGAGAAGGAAGAGCCGAGGGCATCCTTGCTGGAGAAACAACTTGAAGCATCCTCATCAGGGGAGTCAATGACTACAGATCCATTAGTTCCACTCGTTCCATCGCCAGCACTCTCATTTTCGTAGGTGCAGCTGTTGAGGATGCAGCTCTCAAGGCCATTATATGTCATCACTCCTGCAGAAACATTTGTTCATGGTTCTAATTTCATAGAGAAAATGATTGATAGAGCTGCCTTGCAATTCAGAAAATAAGCAATCGACGGCATCATCTAGTACCAAAGATCTGAAGCTCTAAATGTTACCTAACAATTCAGGTAACACGTTTTCACACTTTTGCTTGCTGTTTAACAGTTTTTATTGAAAAAGATGCAAGATCTAGTAAGCAAATCTTCAGATGCACTACTAGATTCGTGACATCAGGAGGATAAAGAGCCATTTATTATCTTTACAGTATGGTGACCTGAAAGATCATATAGACGTCAGGAATAGTCTGGGCAACCGCAGACCAACATGGCTCATCACGTAACCTAGCGGGCCATTGGTGTGTGTGCATAGAAGACTCGTTTACCAGATGCCTACAAACTGTAAGTGCAACAATGGTCCACAGCAACCTCAATTACCTAGCGACTTGAGGCCTACGGTAGACATGTCCCCCACATTTCCCTTGCGACGCACACCACCATCGTCCACGTGAACGACCGCAAGAAAAGGAGGAAGGCAGGAATCTCTCTCCACCAGTAGAACAACTGTTCCAACACCAGCTTGAATTCCCAAACCGAATTGACCAATCATGATCTGCCAGATAAGCGATGCTGGCTCTAAAATTCAAAGGTTGGAATTGAATTCAAGCTTTAATTTGTAATCCAACGGGTGCCCCGCTCCCCTTCATGTCCGCTATTACTGCCATGAATCCTTGCTTTAAATCATCTCAATAATTCAGTAAATGAATACTCCACATGACTGACACGTACGGAAGGAGCTACGCGTCGGACAGTCATTATCGCTCCGAACAAGGTCGGATAAGCATATTGTATTATACTCTTGCTACGGTGCGGCCACCCGGTGCTCCTCTCACCATCGGTGCACTGTTTTGCTCTGCAGTCTTGTCAATTAGAATGCAGTGATGGACCACTATCCCTCCCGTCCTTTTACCCAACAAAACCCCACAGAAGGAAGGAATGGGAAAACGACTTAGGGATCCACCGAAGGGCAAAAGCTAAATTGCAGAAAGTAAACTCGTAACCAGCGGAAGGTAAGAAGAAAGAAGAAAGAAGAGAAACATACTGTTTTCCTTCTCCTCGAAATCAAGGCTGAAGTCTTTGGTACGGCGGCGACAGCAAGCTAATCTCTTCATGACTGATAACCCGCCTGCACAAGAGAAATCAAAAAATCAAAAGATTGCGTTTGCTGAAACCATAAGTACTACAGATTAATTTCAACTTCACTCTAGGAAGGAAGAAAAAGGGGTCCGGCGCTTGTTATTTTTTGCTCTGGGCTTTTGGGTAATCGTGCACCTGCCACTTTATTAAGTCATTAAGCTGCTGCTATCAATAGGTTTGACGTAATTGAAAAGCTGCCAATCGATTTGAAAGTAATCAAAAGCTGCAGATGGGGAATTTTGAATCTTGAAACCGATGATGATGCCAACTTTCGAAGACATGATAAAATCGAAAGCCGAAATGAAAGAATAACTAAATCAGGACTTGGCCTAGTCGAATCGCCACCGTTTTCCTCCTTTGAAGAAGAGGAGGAAGAATGTGGAGTGTTCACTACTCGAATCCGTCTGGATAACCCACAATGTCGAGAAAATGGCACAAGAGACCGAACCTTCTTCTTCTTCAAGCGGAGCAGGACGGAATGCTAATCGAGGACCTCGAAGGACGGCCAGATCTGCACCAAAACAGCGATGATGGAACAAAGAAGGAACAGAGCACAAAAGGGAAACAATACAGAAGACGATGGAGGGGGAGAAACAAAAATCACCTGAGCTTGTTCGATGGAAAGTAGTTCAGTTCGGTTACTTCCGTGTAGGAGGAGGGGCGACACCGTCGGCGGAGGAAAGGAGAAGAGGATAGAGGTTGTTTTCTCTCGGGGTTTGGAAGAATGAATGCCCACTACCGTCACCACCACCACCACCACCACCATCTCGTTTTCTCCATCTTCATTTTTCATTTGATTTATTGAATAAATTGATGTTTTAATTTATAGGTTGCAGCAGTACACAGCCTTCTCATTGGATCCTACGCCGTCCATCTCCACGTTTGCACGAACCTCAATGCTACTATATATTAAATATATAGCCGCGTAGGGAATTGGTTTGGCCAGACCGGACATAAGCCTTCGACAAATAAATAAAAAACAAACCATATTACACGAAAATACCGAGGCTAGCCGGTGGCTTCTACGACTAATCTGCAACTTCACGATGGCTGTCTTTTGTTTAGCTAATCTCTATGTAATAAATAAAACTTCAAGTTCGATCTCCTGGCAATAAAAAATTGTTCTTTCCAAAGAGGGAGAGAGATTTGTTCACACTTTTCTCAGTGGTATCTATGAGGAGTGAGAAATCAAGCCACAATCATGAAACCAGTGCAAAACAGAGAGCAGGCAGTGACAAGAAACAAGATGGGTGTAGTAGATCCGGAGGCACGAGGGACCACAGTGTGATATTTGGTTGTAGGTATTGTGCTATTATTGTCATCATCACCACCACCACCATCATCATCATCATCAGAACCTCCCCCTGGAAGCTGTCTTGCATGGGGCCATTGATCTACAACGCACTAACTAGTTGTAGATCTCATGAGCATTTTACTAACACTAAAAGGATTGTTCGTCCTACTGGTGACGATTTGATAGGTCTTAAATCTAGAATCTCCAGCAAGAACAACACACGGCTAGTAGCAACAAATCCAGCTAAGAAATCTCTTAGACTCTTCTTGCCTTTCCAACTTGCATTTTTAACTCTTCTTTTATGATAGGTAAGACGAGGCACATTGATGTAGAGAAAAGGCATCTTTGTCACAAACAAATACTGCCTTGACAGGTCATCAACCTTACAAGCTCACTCATGTAGTAAATACTTTTTTATTGTGTCTAGAGTGATACAGAATGTACTGAGTGTGTCTAGTGATACTTTTTATTGTTAACCACTAAAAGGTTAGTAATGTATTTTAACTTTTGGGAAAAGAACATCATATGCAACAGCAGAACCCCCTATTCTTTTATTTTTAATGTCCTTTTATGATAATAACTTGAGCTTATTCAAATGCTTGTCTAGTGATACTTTTTATTGTTAACCACTAAAAGGTTAGTAATGTATTTTTCCTTTTGGGAAAAGAAAATATGCAACAGCAGAACCCCCTGTTCTTTTATTTTTAATGTCCTTTTATGATAATAACTTGAGCTTATTCAAATGCTTTTCATTAAAAAGATATATATTGAAGACAGATTTTCCCTGCCATTTACCTTCTCCATTCTGATTTCTGATTGAAGCAGCCAAACTCAATGAAAGCTGGTTTCATTCTATCTCATGCTTGACTTCTCTCTCATATTCTTCTTCCTCTCACTTCAAGTCTTGGATGTGGTTGTATCATGTCTTTTACAATCTGAATCTAGTATGAGCGAATGAATGAAACATATTTTTCATTCAAATGGATCAACAAAGAATTATTTTCAAGAATGTCAGGGCAATGATGCATCTGAAAAATGATTTTGCTAATAATCTACAGGAGCCATTTTCAGGAATAATAAGTCAAAATCCAGATAAAAGATTCAGTGCAAAGCATAGGTGAACAACCACATTGTGCGCATAATCGAATCATCCCAAAAAACAGAAAAACCTGTGATATTACAAGTATTGACTGCGATCCTTAATCAGACTAAACTGAGTTTCAACGAAAAGAATTACATAATCCAACAGAGTGATGTAAAAGCTCTTAAATATAAAAAAAAGAGACGTTTGAAATGACAAAAGATTGAGAAGATATTACCACAGTGTTGATCTTGCTTACACTAGGCATTACATTAGTGAGGTCCACAATGCACTGCACCGAAACGGGAAGAAAATTTGTGCATTGATGTTATACACGTCTATTTTACACATCCAGCAAATGGTAGAGCCGAATGGCTAACTTATCAAACAACAATAGGTTCTGTCTCGAGTATGATCACCGCAGAAGTTTTGGAAGGAGATGTTTCATAGTTGTCAAGAGTCATAAGCAACTATTTGTATTGCTTCCATGGTAACCAGACTGACAAAAATAATAAGTTGCTAAAGTATCACAACATTCTTTACACACATTCCTCTGAAATGGTTAGTAAAAATAAGCAGATGCATAATAATGAATTTTGGTAAGCAATATCTAGCTATCCTAAATAAAAATTCGCAGCACCACTGACATGCCTAGTGCATAATAATGAATATCCGGAAGCAATATACAGGCCAATGCAAGCAAAGTATCAAGAATCTGCCATAAATAGGCTAGGCATGTGCCGCCACACACTACCATGAGCACAACATGGCACAGGATAATATGTACTGCTCCAGCTTGTGCTTGGCATGGGTATGTCATGCTAGATCATAATCCTAATCTCAAAGACGTACATCCACTAGAAGTGGAGACTTAAGAATCATAGGACATAGAAGAATAAGAACCTAAGGCCATGTTTAAAAGTTAAAACGAGTTATGTTGTTACATGCCAGCATATTTGTTCCTCCGAAATGAAGATAGCTTAATATTGTGAAGCCTGAAATTTCTCTAACACCTAGACTCTTACAAGATCTACAGAATTAGGAGGATTGCCTTTTCTTTTATGAATTTAAGCTGCAACTAATAAGAATGACACTATATCCATCATTTGTCCTATCAAAATCCCTACCTTGCCTAAATTCCCATTTGTTTAACCTTACAATGTGGAAGTTACAGTAAAAATAATCAGGATTAATCACAATACCCATAAACAAGGGCAATCCTACTAGGTCAAAACTTTACAAAGCAGATCCTTTTGCATAGTAAATTTTTTGTAATTAAAAAAATACAAGATTCTATTGGTGAATCTTTACAAATAGAAAACACCCACTGCATGTGTCATCCATTATTCCTCATTTTAATTCTTTTATTACGTTTCTGTTATCTCCAAAGACAAAAGATTTCCTCAAGTTTACTTCTACTCTGCTGTTTTCCTTTTGTCATTGGCCTCAACTTCCAGCATTCCACTAGCAATAGCAGGTTGCTTAGTTATAATCCTTGTGACATGGAACAGTAAAAAGAAGATCTTTGAAACCAAAACAAGGCATGCAAAAGTCAACTCCATTACAAGGCATCAGGGCAAACGAGTGTAAATTGCTCCTTTTGCTTTCAGGGAAGTGATGCAGGATACATGCATGAAGGGTTTACTAAGGAAAGATTTTTTCTTTTTTTTTTTTTGCAGGATTTGATATTTATGGAAGATAATATATTAAGTGATTTTGAGAAAATAATAAAAAGGATAATCTCAGACTCAATTTGACACAGAAGACCAAATGAAGACATAACATATCTCAAACATCTAAGTCGGAACAACATCAATAGGTGAAGGCTTTTTATTAATCATCCTACTCCATACATCATAGCACTTGAGAATAAAAATAAAAGAAATCTGATTTGTTAAAGGAATAAGAAATGTGAATCTGACAACCAATCTCAAATTTGATTCATTTATCTTTTTACCAACTTCCTAAACTCATCAAAATGTCAATCAGTCATTTATCTCCTTTTTTTGGAAAAAAGTAAACTTCTAAATGTGTTTGCGAGATAATCTTCCTTATTTTCTTGATTTTTGGTTAGGATTGACTTATTTTCTAATGCCCAATCTTTAATCAAGTAGTTTACTCCTTATCATGGATTATAAACTTGGTACAGTACCAACATCAGTTTGTGCCTGAACTGATATGGTACCGTACAACACGCGACAATATGCATGGATCAGTATCTAATACTGCCAAGACCAAAGACAGACAGACAGACAGACAGAGAGAGAAGGGGAGGAGAAGGGAGGAAAAAGGCAGCAATGTGATGTTGAGGAGGCAAAGGAGGGGAGAGAGTGAGATTAGCAGAAAAAGTTAGAGAGAAGAAGAAAAAAGATAATATTGTCACATTAAAGAAAATGCATCAGATGGCTCGGTACCGATCTACTTACCGATTGGAGGATGAGGAAAAGTAAGAGGAGACAATCGAGGAATAGGAGGAGGTGGCAGAAAATTTCGGATGGCAATGAGACAATTGCGATGCGAAGAGACAGAGAAGACAAAAAAAAGAAAGGAGAGAGAGAACCTAACATAAGAAGAGAGAGAGAAGAAAGAAAAAAAGGGACAGTTCATAGTTATCAGAAATTAAAAAGAAACACTACTAGACAACTCATCATCGGTCTATTTATTTGTCAGACTGATGAAGGAGGAGATAGCAGAGGAGAAGGGAGGAAGAAGGTAGCAACGTGATGTTGAGGAGGCAAAGGAGGGGAGAGAGTGAGATTAGCAGAAAAAGTTAGAGAGAAGAAGAACAAAGATAATATTTGTCACATTAAAGAAAATGCATCAGATGGCTGGGTACCGATCTACTTACCAATTGGAGGATAAGGCAAAGAAAGAGGAGACTATGAAGGAGGAATAGGAGGAGGTGGCAGAAAATTTCGGATGGCAATGAGACAATTGCAATGTGACGAGACAGAGAAGACGGAAAAAAAAGGAGAGAGAGAGCCTAACATAAGAAGAGAGAGAGAAGAAAGAAAAAGGACAGTTCATAGCTATCAGAAATTAAAAAGAAACACTACTAGACAACTCATCATCGGTCTGTTTATCATCCAATAAGCTTTTCAGTGAGCTCATGGCCGGCAAGCCCGATATAGGATCAATTGAGCAGCATCATCTGGTTTACTAAGTTGATTGTCGAACCAATATACACCGACCCATATTAACCAGTACAGCCGAGATACTAATCCATGCTCCTGGTCTTCTTTTTTTTATTTATTTACTTCTTTGTCAAGCCTAATGAACTATGTAAAGATTTCTTATATTCATAAAATAACAAAATGGCTCCCACATAATATGCGTTCACAAGTAGGAACTCAGCCTCGAGCTCAAATGCTTGAAACTCGGAAATCCTCAATTCAACAATTCACAGTGAATGTCTATTTTGCGATGTCCTATATTGATTTTATAGCCTTCAAATCAACCTCAATGACAGAATATCTTAGTTAAACCAAAAAATCAAGTACCAATCTGGTGTATGATATACGTATAGAGGGACTCTTAAAACCAGAAAACACCCTGTTTGGGACTTTATAATCGTGAAAGAAAAAAGTATGTGGGCAATTTGGAAAAAGAAAAGTATAAATACCAAACTTACTTCTGAAAAAATCACTCGAAAGCCTCACACTTCTGCGTGCTTCATGTCTCACACATTCATGATGGAATCACACCATCAGAGAAGACAATTTTTTATGTTTCATAACTCTATACATTATAGCATAGCATAATGTCAAACAGAACTGTCGGCACATTAAAAAAAACAGCTAGTTTCAAATTTGAATTAGTCATCTTTTCATTAAATTTCCATGCCCATTAGGATCCCAATCAATCATATATCTTTGTATTCAAGGAGAGATATACTTCCAAATTGGGGATTGACTTCTTTGGGCATGATCTTACATATCTTCTATTTTAGCTAATTTTCTTATCTATTACTTAAAGAAATCTTGGTAAGTCTACAGATTGTGCCCAAAAATAGCAAAACTATTCCAAAGGAAACAAAATGGCTCCAAAATCACTTATTACTCCTCTACTCTGGCTACTAATGGCCCACTTGTATTTCCTTGCAAACAATTAATCTTGAAGAAGCAGCAAATATATGGCCTAGGATTAGGTTGTACCGCCCGGTACGGGTGGTACACATCGAAACTGCAGACCTTGGGTGCAACAACCAAAACATATTTATATTCAAAGTTCACAAATTAAGTTTAAGGATGGCTTTTGTTGAGAAACACTACCGATGCCTATCCAAAGCCCGGGTGAAAAACATTGAGGGTTGCATTAGGTCACTGACAACCAGCATAAAACTATGTTAAATCTCATGAACATGAATCTTAACCAATTTCAATATAGAGCTAAGTCGTCAACCGGAAGTGACGCGAGACACCTTCACTGCCTAGGTGTCCCAAATTGCAAACGGTGGGCTAGGAAGTCGTCGGAAGCAACCCATCACATCGGTACCTAGATGTGCCAAGTAAGCAAGGCTCTCTCTTTGTTTTGGACAAATGGGAGTAAAGAAGTTGGTCCGAGAACAAAGGGTTTGGTTAGCAACTTGGAATATATGAACACTTTTAGGGAAGAGATTAGAATTAATAAACACTATGATCAGAAGAAGATTAAATATTATTTACTTACAAGAGACTAAATAGGCAGGGAAAAAATCTAGAGAGATTGATAATATTGGATTTAAAATTTAGCACTTGGAAAATTAAACACAGAAATTGTGTGGGAATTGTTGTTGACAAGGATCTTAAAAACAATGTTATAGATGTAAACAAATTTGAAAATAAAATTATAGTTTTAAATTTTGTGAAAGGACAAGATGTTTTGAATGCCATTAGTGCTTATATCCCTTAAGTCGGATTAGATGATCAAACCAAAAGAGAATTTTGGAAAAGCATAGATGGTGTCATTCATGGAATGCTTATAATCGAGATATCTATAATTGGAGGAGGTTTGAATAGCTATATAGGGCAAACATAGCTATATAGGGCAAACATATGGTGAATATAAAGAAGTGCATGGGGGCTTGGTTATGGGAAAAGAAATGAAAATGGTGGTATGTTTTTGGATTTTGCAATTTCATATGATCTTATGATTATAAATACTCACTTTAAGAAGAGAGATGAACATTTAGTTACTTATAACAGTGGTTACAATTGTAGTTAAATAATTTTTTTTCTCACTAGAAGGGTAGATAAAGTTATTTGTAAGAATTATAAAGTTATACCTAGCGAAAGTTTGACGAATCAACATAGGTTGATGGCATTAGATATTCATTGCAGAAAATGGAAGAAGAAAAAGATAGTAGAAAAATTTACCAAGACTAGATGGTGGGATTTTAAAGATGATAATGTAATTTTTTTTAAGAATATGATGGAAAGGGAGACTATTTGGAACTCAGATGAGGATGATATTAATATTATTTAGCCTACGATGGCTAATAAGACTAGGAGCTTAGCAAAGGAGATTCTTGATGAAATTAATGATACAGGTTTAACCTTGAGAAAGAATTGATGATGGTGCGAGAAAATTAGAAAAGCAATTTTTACTAAAAAGATCATGTTTTAAAGATTGACAAATTATAAAAATAAGAAGAATATTAAAAGATATAAAGAATCTAAAAAAGAGGCTAAAAAAATAGCTAGTATGACAATATATAAAGCTTATGATAATTTTTATAATAAATTAGGTGCTAAAGATTGTGAAAAAGATATATATCAAATTGCTAAAGCTAGGAACATAAAGTGTAAGGATTTAGGTAATATTAGATGCATTAAAGATGAAGATCAAATAATACTTGTTACTGATAATGAGATTAAAAAAAGATTAAAAAATTATTTAATGAATATTTCATGCAAGACTAAGATTTAATGATGAATAGTAGTGGTAGATTTAATAATCATAGAATTGTTCGTAAAATTAAAGCCAGTGAAGTAACAAACGTATTAAAGAAGAAAATAGCTAAGGATGTGAGACCTAATGGTATCCTCATTGAGGTTTCAAAAAACTTAGAGGACAAGGGAATATCTTGATTAACCAGCTTATTTAATAAAATCATGAGATTTAGAATGATGCTTGACGAATGAAGAAAAAAATTCTTGATGCCAATTTACAAAAATAAGGGTGACATACAAAATTATGCAAATTATAAAGAAATTAATATCATCAACCATACTATGAAATATTAGACAAGAGCTATCGAAAGTAGGATAAGACTTGAAACAAATACCTTAGTAAATCAATTTAGATTTATGCTTGGAAGATCAACCATAGAAGCTATTTATTTATTAAGATAATTAATGAAAAAATATATAGAAAAAGAATGAAATATTAGACAAGAGCTATCGAAAGTAGGATAAGACTTGAAACAAATACCTTAGTAAATCAATTTAGATTTATGCTTGGAAGATCAACCATAGAAGCTATTTATTTATTAAGATAATTAATGAAAAAATATATAGAAAAAGAAAGATTTGTATATGATTTTTATTGACCTAGAAAAAGCCTATGATCGAGTTCTTAAATATTTATTACAATGGGTCTTAGTAAAAAAAGGTATATCCACTAATTATATTGATGTTATTAAAAATATGTATGATAATATAGCTACTAGTGTTAGAAATATATAGAGTGTGTCTAGTGAGTTTTCTATTAATATAAGATTACATCAAGGATATACCTGATGAATTTACTAGTCATTTACATGATAATGGATAATGGATAATGGACGCATTAAGCCTCTACCTTTTCACATTGATAATGGATGAATTTACTAGTCATTTACATTATATACCTCCTTAGTGTATGTTATTTGTTGATGATATTATCATAATTGAAGAGAGAGTAAGTAGAATTAACTATAAACCTAAGCTATGGAGGCAATCCTTAGAAACTAAAAGTTTTTGATCAAGTAGGACTAAAAATGAATGCATGATATGCAATTTTAGTAATTCTAGGAATAGACAAGAGAATATAGTTAAGTTGGATAGACAAAAAATCCTATAAGTAAAAGTTTTAAACATCTTGGATCAATTATTCAACAGAACGGAGGGATCGATAAAAATATTATTCATAAAGTAAAAGCATAATGGTTAAAATGGTAGGGGCATCAAAAATCTTGTGTGATCATCGGATACCATTGAGATTAAAAGAAAATTTATAAGACAGTTGTGAAACCAACAATGCCTTATGAATCAAAGTGTTGGACAGTTAAGAAACAATATATACAAAAGGTTATGTCACCAAGATGAGAATATTAAAATGGACGTGTGAAATTATTAGAAAATAAAGAAAAAAAAAGTTTTATTCGTGAACAATTAGGTATTGCTTCGATAGAGGATAAGATGCGAGAAAATCGTTTAAAATGGTATAGGCATGTGCTTAAGAGGCCTCCGGATACGGTAGTCAAAAGAGGTGAAATGATTAATATTGGTGATATGAGAAGAGGTAGAGGAAGACCTAAAAGGCTTTAATAGAAACTATAAATAAAGATCTAAGTACTCTAAACTTAACTAAGCATATGATTTTTTTACAAATCTCAATGGCAACGAAAGATCCATATAATCGATCCCAAGTAGTTGGGACTTACGACTTTATTGTTGTTGCTGTTGTTGGTGGCTTTTTTTGAGACTAGACAAATAACAACGAGATACGACAAGTTGCTACTAAAGATCAATTAAGCCTTTCAGTACTGAAAATGAATTTTAAGGACATTATCTTATAATGAGTTGTGAGCCAATCCCAAATAATTGAGACTTTGCTTCCTGCTATTGTCCTATTGTCATATAATCCAAATCATAAATACACTATGATAGTCATTATAGAAAAGTCACTATTTACACTAGAAGAGTAAATATTTGATTACTCATTCAGGGACAAGGCTCATGTGGTTTTGCATTCAGTTAATGGCAAGTATGGTATTAGCAGAAACCTAAATCAAATTGCAAATCATACATACTGTTAGGGCCTAGTCACAAGGTGGATATTGGTGTAAGCAATGAAAATTATGCAAATTCCAGTCAAATCAAATTGCAAAGTTAAAATCCTATGAGATTATAATGTAGATGTAACAGAATTGAAATGATTAGATTTGTTACGAACTTGATTTTAGCTTAGGCTGGTGCAAAGCAAATGCATAACATATTAATAATTCCACAAGGTCTTTAAGTTCCACATTCATTTAAATAAAAGCAAAACCAAATGGTGAAAACAAAAAATAAATAGATTATAGAATCATATTAAATATCATTTGTGTAATTACACACACAAAAAGATAGAGAAGTATTAAAGCAATAGAAAGAAAAGGAAACTGAACCAAGTAGGCTCAATAAAACAGACAAAAACCTGCAAGAAAACACAATATGCAGAATGGGATAAAAATTTGAGGAGTATTCGGCATGTAATATATATGAACAAGATAAAATAGAAATATAATGTTTACTGTCATGGAAACTTTGTGAATTAAGTCATGGAAGTCATGTAATCTAGCAGACCCCAATCATGAGTTTTCAGCATCTAATATATATGAACAAGAGAAATAGAAACATAGTGTTTACTATCATGGAAGCTTTGTGAAATAATATGCTATCCACTAATATGTAAGTCATGGAAGCATCAAATGTATGTAGATAGACCTCTTGAAGCTTCAGGAATGATTAAAGCAGCCAAGCCCCTCAATCGAACTTATGATGGGTCTTGCAGCAAAATGAAATCCCCTGTTCTGTTTGGAACAAGCAAATATAATCACAATAAGTACTTCAATTTCGATCAATGAAACAAGATCTGGTGGAAGAGCATCAAGCCACTGCCAGATCCTTGTTCATATATATTCACCTCCAACCCACAGCCTTCTTATCAGAAAGATCTTAAAAAAGATTGTCAATATAGAACCAGAATTAAAGGAGTGAGACATACCCATCCAACCACCATTCTAGATATCCTAATGCTGCTTTAACCTCCTCACAATCCGATCATAAGCATCCTGCCGTCCAGCCTTGTAAAAGGCAGTCTTCAACTTTTCCACAGTGGATGCCCGCAATTCTACGCCCTTGTCAAGCATTTCATCAGCATACCTTCTCAACTCGCTCAACCGCCCAAGTTCTCGGAACCCGAGGAGCAGCTCATTGGCACACTCGTTGTCCGGTGAGACATACACCTTCGTCATAAAACCCCACACCTCCACAGCTGCAGATGGGTTGTACTGGTCGAAGAACATTCTAATGGCAGCTGCACAATTTTTGGGAGACAGCAGCTGCTCATTCTTCCGCATCTCTGTGAAGAATGACTCTGCTTCACGGGCCCTCTTGTTCCTAATCAGACAATCAAAGATGGTGTTATAAGTTAAGGGGTCAGGGAAGACCCCATAGTATGGCATTTCATCGAGTAAGCGATAGGCAGCGTCGAGGTTGTCGTTGTTGCAGAGAAGAGTGATCATCGAATTGCACATGACGAGACTGGGGATGAGGCCACTGTCGGTGACCATTATGTTCCACAGAGCGAGGGCGTGGACGTGATCGTTCTGCTGGATGAGGATGTGGAGGGCATTGCCGAAGAACTTGAGCCCAGGCAGGCACTTTTTGCCCTTCATCACCTTGAGGAACTTGACGGCCTCATCGGGCTGGGAGCCGCGGACGAGGGTGATGAGGAAAGCATCGTAGGCAGACATGTTCTCGGCGTTCCAGCCGACGCGGATCACCATCTCGCCGAAGGTATTCTTGGCGCGGGTGACGTTGCCCTCTTTTTCCCAGCCCTCAAGGAGGATGGCGAAGGTGTCGGCGTCCGGGGCAACGGTGGCCTTGACGCGGTCGAAGAAATCGGCGGCGTCGGTCATGCGGCCGTCCTCGCGGCAGATGGCGCTGAGGAGGGAGTTGACGACGACGACGTCATGAGGGACGCCGTAACGGTCCATGACGTCGAAGGTCATGACGGCCTCCTTGATCAGGCCGGCGGCGCAATAGGAGCCGAAGGCGGAGGCGAAGGTGGCGATAGAGAGAGCGCCTTCCTGCTTCATGGAGCGGATGGCGTCCCACATGGGCTCGAACATGCGGTTCTTGCCGAGAATGTCGACCATCAGGTTCCAGGCGTAATGGGTGTGCTTCAGGGAGAGGCCGGACCAGCGAAAAAACTTGACGGCAGCGGCCGGGAAAGCGTAGCAGAGGCGGAGGACAACCTCCACGTGCTCGGGGAGCGGGGTGATGCCGCAGCGGGAGAGGACCGACTCCACCTCCGCCGGAGGCACCCGCGAGAGGATCTCGTAAAAGGCACGGACACGGGAGTCCTTGACCGCGAGGCCCGAAGCCGACAACGATGGGGTCGCCACCAGAGGAGGTTCCGGGATGGGAGAACGCTGATGGGGCATCGCTGCCGCAGACGCGGCAGTGTCGGTGTGACTCCGAGCGAGTTCGGGTTTTGGTTCGACCATGGCTCTACCTTGTACCACTAGCCATCAGTAATACGCGACTAGTTAGGGTTTCCGCCCGATCGAGGAGAGGAAGGAAGGAAGAACGCACGACGACAAATTGAATGATGACGAGATATTAATATGCTTTTGCGGGGGAAAATATATGGGTTTTATTACCACTAACGTCATTTTTACTGCGCTTCGGAGCTTCGGCGGCCTCCAGTTGATCAGTGTCTCATCCGAAGAGGAAACCATAAAGAAATTTTAGATCTAAAATAAATTTCAGGAATCTTTAAAAATTAGGATCAAAATAGTAGAATGCATTTTCCGTTTGCACTCTTCCTCGAATATATAGTTGACACCAAATGACTTGAGAAGTGATTTCAATTTATAGTATTTAGTTCGTCAATATCAAAGTAAGCAATACTAATTGATGAGGAAAGAATGCGTCCTGTATTGAGATGCTACAGTGGTTAGGGTATTATTTCACAGCTAATAGATGTTGTATTCGACTGCTTGCAATAGTATCTTAATATAATAAATAAAATTAATTTTTAATTAAAACATCTGTGTTTGTATATATATTCTCGTAGCAACATTGCAGTCTCTGCACCATGGCCCATATGTGACTCTGTCATCAGCGTGGATGACAATACCACATCATTTTAGCCCTTGACATCGGAATAAGCTCATCTTCTTTTTTTTTTTTAGTTAAATCGAATGCTATAGTGGTCCTAGACGGTATACACCGTAGGAACTCCAACACAACGTCACTCACTAATGAAATATCCTCAAAAATCATTCCCTTTATCAACCTCAAGAACTACGCTAACTCAATCATCTCCCGGGGTCATAGGGGAGTGAGTGCAAATGGTCCTTGGTTGCAGAGAAAGAACGTCAACGTTGGGAAGGCTGAGTGCAGTTTATCTAACGCGGAGCACAGTACTCGAGGCGCCGCAGTTTAAAGGCTAATACGTAGTTAATCCAATGAATTCTCCCAAAAGACAAAGTTGGGGATCTGTCAAAATCCCAATGCTGCTGTCTCCGAAACGTAACGATCACACTCTGTGATGGCCAGCCGCATATGTCGCCACTGATCCATCTCACGGTAACTACTCGGTGCCTGTGAATTGCCTTTGCTGATGGAAGAAGTTGATGGACTTGTACTTCTATTTCGTGTCGTCGTGTACATCTTAGGACACTCACCCTACCCTAACCCATTCCTCTCTGTTTTAAGTCTTCCCTCTCGCCTTGCTTTCGGCTGATTTCTTTGACCTCTGAGGATTTATAAAGGCTCCTATGGTACATGGAAAAGGAGCAGCGAGCGACAACCACATGGCCTCGAAGCACCTCTCTCCCTTCTTCTTCCTCCTATTGCTTGCCGTTCCGAGCTTACCATGTGAAGCTTCCATCTACAGAGTTCCTTCAGCGGCGATGCGTGAAGGCGTCGAGCGACGACGACCGGTGTTACTCTCCTACAAGATCGAAGGTTTTCCAACACTGAACTTCCTTCCCAGAGGCACGCCTATCCCTCCATCGGGCCCCTCGATGCGGCACAACAGCATCGGTGCCTCTGCTTCCCCCAGACATCACTGAGTTACTGTGGCCGTTCGAATGTGTAACTGTCATGCTTCCACTAATCATCCTCTCTCTTTATATCTGTTGTTCGTGCAACTTAAAGATACAACTACACTTTTCGCACTTCACATAGCATCGCAAGATTATCCACGCGTCGATCTTGTTGAACCAGAAGAACAAGTCCGATCTCCCTCTTACCCGCAACTTGACTTCGAAGACCGGTTGCCAACCACCCCATCCTATAGTCGATTAGACCAACACGTATATATGCAAACGTGTTTAGCTAGCTTAAACAAAGCTCTTTCTGCACCTTCTGCACTGTAAAATACCATCAAAGACTTTTCGGTTTACCGTCTTCAAATTAGGGGGTGAGACGACAGTTCAATTCAAACCAAATCTGAAGCGGTCGAAACCGAACTAGGTCAATGATTTGATAGTTCCGAACCAAACCAGAACCGGGGTCACACGGTTTGGTTTTGGTTCCTGAAATACTTTAGCTTTTTTAATCAATCAAAATCAATGAGTCAAATCAAAATCAAAACTAAACCGATGGTTTTGGTTTCGTAACTAGACCAAAACTGAGTTCCAGAACCAAAATCAAACCGAGTTCATGTTTCAAATTTGGTGGAACCGAACCGACGGTTCCATGGTCACCTCTACTTGTCCACCTACGTCAAATGTTGGCCCCCTATTCTACCGTGTCCAAACCGTAAGTTCGGCTACCAAACAACTCGAATTCAACTGAGAGAGATCAGGGGGGGAGGGGGTGGGTTTTGTGGGGAGGAACTCACTGCATTTGGATGACCAATAGACAGGCAAAGAAGTCCTCGAGGATCAGATAATAGATACTTAATTTTGACTTCAATCAAACTCTAGAATGGTGGCGTACAAGTTTATCTCTAGTGAGAGGAATTTGGGATAACGTGCATGAACAATCTCTCAAAAAGCTGAAAAGGACACCAGAACTACACGGACACTGGTCGCTATATTGTGCAATTGGTGGGCAGAAACTTTGTCTCACCAGAGAATGTATCTTCTCTCAGATGCAATTACGTAGCATCCAATACCGACGTTGAAAAATGCAGGTCTTATAGCAATCAAGGAGACAAAAAAAGCAGGAAAATGTGCTGATAAGTAGATTCGTTTAGATATTGAGAGCTTACCAGCAGGTCACAATGACAGACTTAACAATGCCAATATCAAAAAGAGT
The DNA here is from genome assembly GCA_001649415.1 of Musa itinerans. Taxonomy (NCBI): domain Eukaryota; kingdom Viridiplantae; phylum Streptophyta; class Magnoliopsida; order Zingiberales; family Musaceae; genus Musa; species Musa itinerans. The sequence goes on along the minus strand of LVTN01000949.1, from coordinate 29,977 downwards.
AAAGAGTAAGCATTGATGGAAAAAGGGAGAAACTCCCTCCAAGCCAAATATTTAATAATGACAAAAAGAAGAAATGAAACTTAAAATGAGCTCAGAAGAACTCACGTCCAGGGTTCATCGGTAGCTTATTTTTCTGCATTGACCTCTGCAGGAGTTTTTGTAGTCATTTGATCGACAGCATGCACTGTGCTCTGAAGCTCCTCCCATATAGCTTTGTACACCATTCTCTGCCTATTCACCATGGATTGGCCTTCAAATGCCTTTGAGACTACATCAATGCTGCAACAGAAAGAATGAACTTAATGAGATACTCCTAAAGAGAATTTGATGGAAAAACTAGATCAATCTTTTATTCATCATAACCCCACATCATCGGCAATAGTAACACCTCTGGATGTATATAAGTTAACAAGATATCATCAAGCATTCAGGGTAAATTATGACATTCAGGAAAGTTACTGAGACCAAAGTCATGACTGATGAGTCGGACAAAATGGGTTGTGTGATTTCATTGCAACATGAGATATTTCACAGAATCTATATCATGTAACACCAATACATTCAGCCACATACCCAGTTTACAGGCTACTGGAACTGGCATATACTTAAAACCCAACTCCACAGCACTGGGTGCATGACTCAAGACTCAAATGGTGGGCACTCTATATAACAGTTCAGACATTCCACTGTCATGACTGAATTCATTACAAGAATATTAAGGAACTAACAGTATAGCATAACTGTTACTGTTCAAGTTTGCCAAAATATGTTAAACTGAAAGAAAACTTAGATAGCAAATAACGGTGCGAGTACTTAGAACCTGGGAGGACAGAAACAATTCCGTCTGAGATCGGGGAAGATATCAAGGACATATCTTGCCCACTCAAGTTTCCCTACATGGGAATGGTCATTTAATACCTGTTCAATTCACTCAAGTTTGCCTATATGAAAATTGAAAGTCAAATTTAGAAGATATATTGAAGCTTACTAAGAGGGTTCATGGGGAAAAAAGGCCTTCACTTTTTTTGTGTATAATATAAGGAGTGAACCCCTGCCTAGTTAAATGGGTCAATTATTTGGGAATCTAGTTGAGCAGATCAAATACTCAGGCACATCTTCTCAAGAATTTGAACCTAAGTTATCCTCAAGATGATAAGGGGCACCTGTTCTCTCATTCATTCACACTCAATTCACTCTAGCCATTGTGCCCCCTCTCATCCTACCAGCGCTACATTTGCATGTCTATGAACCTTCATCTCAATCGCCACACCCCTTTCACTACCTTCTGCCTGCTCCTCTCTAATGGCCGCACTTGTCACCACTCCACTGCCCCTCTTGCAACCTTGGAGTTGCTTACCGAGTTCAAGATTGGTGTCAACCACAGAGGATGGTATCAAGTCAATCCTTGACACCTTTGATTTTGTCTAAAAGGAAAGATGACCCAGGTGACATCCTCACAAGGTTATAAAGCAGAAGCACTATCATGTTACAAGTTGGACAAGGATGGCAAAAGTAGATATGTGCTAGTGCAGACACTAAATCAGCACAAAAGTCTCCATGGAGCTTTCTGCATGATGACCTTTATATCATGTTAGTAATGTGTCTCCAGTGGCACTATCTTTATGCTCTTGTTTTATCTACTTCAGTTTCTGATGAAGTTTTGCAAAATGCAACCTACTATAAGAAAAGGATGATCATCTTGGTTTAGTTTTCCCTAAGACTGTTCTTGGAAAGAATGCCATGCTCTAAATTGGTCAATGTGAAGCAAGAACTTCATCAAGATGTTTTGTAGTCTGTTATTCTAAATGAACTTATAATCTCCTTTCTAACTCATGCATGGTAGGTTTAGATGTCAAAGAAACCCTTTGCTACTAGGTTCTCTTTTTCATTAACATATGTGTGGTCCAAGCATTGACATACATCTACCTTTTGATCACTGAAGGTAATAAAAGCACATCTAGGATATCTAGAAAACAATGTTTTAACAGGATCCATCTGTTGGAAAGGAGGATGTGGAAATATATACATAAACATTGACCTGTAAAGAGGATGGATTGATTCTGATATTTCAACTCAGAAGTGCTTGAGTGAAAAAGGCTTTCATCAAGTGGGCTTTCTAAGTGGATATCCATCATGGTTCATTTCTGTGCATACTATTTTGAGATACCATGAAAAGGAAGTTGATTGAGCAAACTCATTCCACCAATTGTGCAGCAAAACAGACTAACCACTTTCTATACAAGTCCAGGAATAAGAAGTGCTCCTAATCTGCAAAGAGCCAAAGCTTCTTGTTCTTGTTAACCTTATTACCTACTTATAAGGAAACTTCCTTGTGATGATATTGTTTTACGTGACTATGTTTTTCATTTAAAACTTGTGTTGTCCAGAGGTTTTAGAATTTAGATGGGAAGGAAACTGCAGAATTCAGCATCTGATTCTTCAGGAGGCACACAGAAAATGATTTTGCAGTGTGGTGATAGTGAAGAAAAGTAAAAGGCACCTTTAAGATGTCAGTGTCACACATACAATGAGGCCCTAAGTGTCTTAAGGAGCTTGCTTAAAGAAAGTAATGCTGTTATAGGAAACAGTACTCAAACAATGCATTAGTAGTTATATAATTTCATATCTAATTTTCTAATAACACAGTATATTATAAGTTAAAATCATATTGAGCTGTGGTGTGGCCATACTTAAGCAACAACACATCAAATAAATCTTGAAAATTTACTTAACAACACTACTCACAATATTATACCCAAACCTTCAGCAGACTATTTCCCGTGACACTGAAATGGGAAATAAGAAAAGTTCAAGAATATTTTGGTTGCTTTAACAATCAGGTTTAGAACATCAGAGTTCTAGTAACTACCATCATCGCTGGACATTTCTCAATAGATTGATAGGCCAAAGAATCTGAGCTGACATACCCTTCAAATGAATCCGTCCTTGACAACAGAAGGCCTATAGGCTTGCCTTGATGCTGTTTAGTAATGATACCTTACTGGCCAGTATGGTGCTCAGAACACCTTTAAACATCACTCAATGAGTATCCTTCTCAAGGACACCCATTAGGCCTTTTGGTATGATTTGATTAAGCTGGACACAGAAATTTTTTCGGGATTGAAATAGAAATTGAGAGGGTGGACCTTGGTTCAACAGTATGGTTGCTCCTTTGTAACTTAAGACACTAAGGTTCAAGTCACAGAAATAATCTCTACATTTAGAGGTAAGCCTACGTAGTTTGACCCTCCCTAAACAACTATGTAAATTGCATTGGTATGTCCTTTTTTATTGAAATAGAAATAGACTTGTAGCAACCCATACATGAACCACCCAGTTTCTATTATTTTACATAATATTACGTATGCTACAAAATTTCGTTACTTGGACATTGTAAGGAACAGGTACCAGTTCTACATAGTGATGTGTCGATAATTATATATAAGCGTAGTTCTCAGCATATCACTAGGCTTCAACAAATAATAAGGCTGATCATCAGATCATATCAAATACTACTTGGACATCAGTTTTTGAATAATGGTAATATTATTTCATACCAACATAATTAAGAACAAAGAAAATATTAATACATATAGGATTTTTCTAGAACTGATAAGACGATGTTTTCAAGTGAATTAGTAGAAAATCAATTCATGATAACGGCCCAAAGCAAGATACCTTACATGACGACCATCTCCATAGGCATCCTTCACAATGACAAGATCTGCATCCAATTGCTCCTTAATCTGCTCAAGGTTAAGTAGGAAAAAGGTACATACATTCAGTCAGATATACTCTCCAAGTTTTTTTTTTTTCTAGTGATCGCTATCTTAGCATGACAATTACATCAATAAATGCACGTGTCCACTTCATCAAAGAATAAAGCAACAATGAAGAAAGCAGAACTAAAGATGGAAGGTAAATATGTTTTATATTTATGTGGTAGACACATGGTTATCTGAAGAACAGGTTCTTCTGGACCTTCAAGAATAATGATATATCCTCTCTCCGATTAAATAAAGCTAAAACTCTTTGAGCAAAAATGTAATTTACCATAAATCTTCTTAGGATATGGCACTAAATGATACAATATGAAAACTATCAAGAGTTTAGGTAAAGATTGACACATGCTGCCAGTTCCTTCAGCTGCTATTAGTTCAACTTGCAGTATGGAAGAAAACTTCCTACCATATTTGGTGTTCTCTGTGATGGCTTAGTATGTTCTCGGCTCTCACAAGCACTGTCATGGCAAGATATTTTAAAAATATAAAGCTTTTGTAGTAAAGTTCTTCAAACTGTCAATCACAAAAAGGGTTCCTGTTTACAAAGTTGATTACCTGACCCTCAAACAATAATGACAAGATCAATAATTGGCATCTTCATCCGGTGGAAGTGTCCCCACAACAAGAGCAGCAATAAGTTTGACTGTATCACTGTTTGATTAAAGGCAATGTTCATTTTCAATGTTAATGTAGTCTTTTTAAATATTGAAAAATGTTTACTGTTTGGGAGACCAGGGTTCGAATCATGAAAACAGCCTCCTTAAATATTTAAAGGTAAGACTACATACATGAACCCTCCCCAAACCCTGCATTGGAGGGAGCCACATGCACTAGGTACACCATTTTTTAACGCAGTCTTGCTATCTGAGTGCTACCCTTATAGTGTGGCTTTTAACCAAATTAGTTTGAAAACTGATTTAGACTGAATAAACATGACCTTCGTTCTGAAGCTGGGCAATCAAAGCAAGTCAATGTACAAATGCCCTAAATGTTTGTTTTGGGACTATGAAAGACATACTGAGTTTTTGCCATTGACATTTATGTCTAGTTGACAAGTCAATTTCTTTTCTGCAACCAGGTTAGGCATTTCAACAAGGTTTATGAACAAAAATTGATAGTAAGACCTGACTGCAACTTTAGCTAAAGTTTAGGAAGACGAGCAGCTTAAAGTTCAGAGATCTAACTGAAATTTTCCCAAGATTCAAGGACTAATGTTGTAGGTTAATTCAAGGTTCATAATTTTGTACTGTACCAGAGTATCGAGCTTAGCTCAGTATGGTACGGTACGAGTATATCAAGCGGTGCATTCTGATGTACCGCTCGGTGAGTGCATGTATATATATATATAAGTGAAAAAAAAGGCGACGTCGTCTCGTTTTTTTGCCCGCATGGGGAGAAGAAACCGAGGTTTCCTTCTCCCCGTGCAAAAAAGGGTGACGAGGCGACATCGCCATCTCGTCGCCTCGACGGCGCTCGATTCCTTCTCCCCACGACGTCGCCGAGGCTTCTTCTCCCCGCGCGGATGAGGAGAAGTCGTCGACGACGCCGAGGCCTCGTCGCCTCAGACGAGGAGGCAACATCTCATCTGCGGCGTCCGACGAGGGAGGGCAGCAACGGATCGGGATCATCAAGGGAGAGCAGTGTCGGATCTTCAAGTTCTCCGTCTTCTTTCTTCTCTCTCGGCTAATACCACCCAGCAGTAGGTTCCGACGGTCGAAATCGATCGTCACCAACCGATTTAGGATGGTAACGAGGCAGAAACAACCTCAATCGACGGTACCACCCGGTAACGAGCAGTCTGCTGGCGAACCGATACATACCGCCCGATACGGTCGATATTATTCGAAATTAAAATCCTTGAATTAATTCCTTTTTACCTTTTTAGTGTTTCTTAGTTCTTACCTGTAGACCGGTACGCGGACCGCCAGGTAGAAATTAAAATCCTTGAGTTAATTCCTTTTTTCCTTTTTTGTGTTTCTTAGTTCTTACAATAAAAACTTAGTAAAAATTAATTACCACCAAGATATGGAAACACACTCCACTAAACATATGTGATTCCTTAATTGGCACTTCTAGCTGCTTGTCACCAATATTAGAAACCTGCAACTTTGATCAATTACAGCAGCTAGCAATTTATTAGCATGACCTTCTCAAGAGGTAACACTAGTAGCGTGAACTCCAGTCATATCAATTATGGGATTGGTTTAGGAAAACAGACCATTTACCCAAAAGAAGTATAAACAAAGCTAACTAGACGTAAAAGAGAATATATGAGAGGACAGACACTGCAGCTAGCAGAAGAAAATTATTTTCACGATATAATCACACAATATCCACTTTCATTCCCCTTTATAGATAAAGAATAAAGAACACCTGTACCTAGACTAACAAGAACTCTAAGAATGCAAAAAAGACAGTAGCTAACTGTGAGAATTCCTTCTTAGTCCTAAGATTTGTTAGCATAAGTAGTAAAAAACCTGAGTTCATGTATGCAGCATTTTCAATCAACTTTTCCCAACTTGATACCTCTTATGAAAATATGATTCATAAAAAAACCACCATTAGTTAAAAATAATTTCCTTAAAGAATATACATCCTCACCCTAGGCTTGACCTAATCTACTACGAGTCAAGCTTCAGACTAATTAGGCTTTAAAATTGAATTGACCTAATCCTACTTTAGCCCTCTTATAATAAACATTTAACTAGTTATTTAAGAGAAGATGTATTATCACTTGTTCATTTGCAAAGTCGAGCATAACATAAAATTGATTTAACAGATGAAAGAAATTTAATCAAAATCCATTGTAGTCTTCCCTTTTTCCTTAATTAGACACAACCATCATACTATAGTACTGTGACCTGTACAGAAACATTGATTTAAGGCTAACAAGCAGGGGAAAACATGAAGATGCAGGTAAGTCCATTCCTGTTCACGATGAAAATTTCCATATAGTAAAGACCTTTATCATGTGAATTTGGTCACAGTGACTATGTGGATTGCCATTTTTCAATTTAAAAAAAAACAATACTCAAACTTCAACTTTAATACTGCATTAACATACAAGGTAAAAATCACAACGGGAGGTCAGAAGCTAATTAGATTGTCAAGGTATTCGTTTGCGCTGCTCTCATCAGCTTGAGACACACACAACAAACCCAAAAACAACTGAATGACATTTGATGTGCTATGTTCAGACAGATACATATAATAATACTTCATTCCAACAACATCAAGTTGATATTTCTGGTGGTAATTTTCTTGGTGTTGCTTCTTATTTTATACTAATTCCCAAGACTCCAACCTTTGGCCTCGATACTATTACCTAGTTGATCATTCATGATGTTTTAATAAAAAGCAAAGGATGTAGGAAAAGTAAGAACAACGATAAAGTATGAATTTGCAGTTAACTGACAGCTTCAATGTATCTAAAACTAAGCTAGAGGATGAAGTTGTGGATGATGAGCTTTGCTCGGTTTGCCGCTTTGACAATAGATCAAACACATCAAATACAAAAGCACAAACACTTCGTTATCCTAAATGGCATTCCGAACCCCAAGAAACACATGTGAAATCGATCGAGCATAAGCAGAAGAGTAGGAGAGAAATAAAGAGCGGTATATGTTAGGACAAGACCTTCTTCTCCATTGACTGCATCATTGGGGAGTCGATGGAGCCCGCATCGGACACCTCCGAGGCTCGCACTCCGCAGAACCTCCTCCTATGAGAAACTCCGTATCCGAACGCAGCATGCTGAAAATCCAGCCTCGCTGCGGCCGGATTCGCGAGCGGAAAGCCCCTCCTAAGCTCGACAGCACGGTTGGAGAGGGACGGTGAGGATGAGGTAACGGTCGGCTTCCTTCCACGATAAGAGAAGGCGGAGGAGACAACGGCGGCGGACGGAGTTTTTGGCGCCCAAACAACAGGAATATAATAGGAATTGGGAGAACGAGAGATGCGACGGAGGAAAAGAGAAGCAAGCGGAAGTGACAAGGAGGGGGAAGAGGAGGACATCATCACCGCCATGGCCGGAGCTGCCCTCATTCTTGCGATGCCTCTCGCCCTATACTATAACCCTGCCCAGCCAGATTCGACTGCTGCTGCTCGTGTCGCTAGCAAATTTTAGTGGGGAGGTAGCGTTGATTTCATCAAGAAGCTTTGAAGTAGCGGCCGCTACAAACCCATTATGTCATCTACGTATGTAACGGAAGATGATAATAATATGATTTTAACTTACTCTAAATTGTATCACGGTGTTAATTATAATGTCAATTGCATAACAGTCACTCTAGTGGTATCAGCGTGCAGCATAGTGGCGTCCACGTGGCGCCTAATTGCCACTGTGTGACTGCCACATATCATACGAAAATATCAATTTAGTTTTTATCGACTACACTAAATGTTATACATGAACAATATAAAATATCACGTTAGTGTGAATTTTGATTGTCACATTAAATTATAAACGATCTAAATTTTCTAATTCAGAATCAGGAAGAAGTATGGTTGAAGTTCAACTAATATTGTGTCGATAAATGCTCACATTCATGGTAAATGGGCATGTCATGTTATCATGACATCTAAATAAATCTTTTATTGGTGTATTCAATTTGTTAGTGCAAACAGCTTTATACCGTGGCCTCGGGGCCGTCGCGGCTTGGTTCGGGCCCCGAACGATGAGAATCTTGTATGGTGTATCTTGCGAGGTTGCCCCCGGTGGTCTATTATGATGGCTCGGTTGGGACGCTTCGTCGGACTAGAAGTTTTGCCGCGGCACCGGGAGAAGCTACCCCGTCCTTATACCTGCACACAGATCGGGTCGGTGGCTCGGCCCGACCCCTCCGATGATCAAGTTAGTGGATGTCGAGGAGGTTTCAGAGGAAGAAGGGCTTTTGTCTGTCTCCTTGTCCTCCCCCTTACTCCTTTAGAGCCTGGGGGTATTTATAGGTAAGTTTTGGTGTTACCTGATGTGCCGGCTTACCGGGGCAAGACCGTACCTCTGATGGCGTCTGACATCGCCATTGGTGTTGCGTGGAGGACCGAACTGTCGCAGGGTATGAGCGAAGCTTCGATCGACGTCTTCCTCTGCCCCGGCCGGTCGTGCGGGCCCAGGCGATGAGGTCGTCCGGGAACGGTTGACGTTGGCGCGCATCAAATCGGCGTTAATGCTCACTCCCTTGGGCAGTGTGCCGTGGCTGACGTCATGGCGCACCATGTCATCATTTTTGTCCTTATCACAATTCATCATAATCTAGCTTAATTATAATTTTTGTATAATTAGTTATCTTTTGTATTTTATTTTTTATTTTTTTTATTATATTAAAATCTGTATATTTACGAAAATAAAATATTAAGATCCCTATACAAAATTAAAAATATAATTTTATAAAATAAAATTAAAAATAAGAAAAGTGTTTTGTTTGAACTTAAATGTTTCACTTTCTTAATATAATTTTTAAAATTACAGAAACTGAAATACTAAAAATAATTAATTACAAATGATAATTTATAATTAGTCCATTATAACCTAATAACTATAGATCATGTATTATTTTATTTTTATTTTTTTAATCTCACAAATAGACTTAAATGTCAAAGAAATTTTATTGGATGATTCTGGATATAAATTTTTTTTTATGACTCAATATAACTTTTTTGGGACCTAGAAGGACTTGTCTTAAAAAGTATCAAATAAGTTACACTTGTTGATCACACTTCAGTCACACCATGGTGAAATAAATTTTTTTATTTCAAATACGATAAAATTCAAAAAGAAAAAAAAAAAGGAAGGATGAGAAGGGAACGAACTTAAATTAACACCCAAGAGCTTCAAAAAAATAGAAAGACTAATCGAACGCTTGCAATTAAATGCTATTTGTGCCGAACTAAGATCACCCAAGGTTTAAATCGCTCGTTATAAGAACAACAATACCAACATACCAAAATGTTAACGATGCCTCTATGTCAGGTCACACCGATCCATCCCACTGGATCTTTGCATTTATTGCTCGTTCTTTTATTTTTAAAATATTTTAATATTTTTTAAAATAATTAGATGGGATTGATAAGTATTTGTAGATTGTTATAACTAGTGTTCGAATGGGATAATGCATCTCAATAAAAAGAAAATTCTTGTATTAATATTTATTCTTCTTTAAATATCTCATGTATCTTTAATTTTTTATAAGGTGAGAAATACTTTTAATGTTCATGAGTATATAAAAAAATTTATACTTTAATAATGATAACTCAATGTTTTGAAAATGATCATTATAAAATATTTTGTCTTCCTGCGATTATAGATAATGATTTGCCAAATCATGTTATTCTTATGTCAATATTCTTATATGTTTTTTTATTATTGATCTTTATATATTTTTATTTTGATTTTAAAAGTCTTATCTCTCTCTCCAGCAAAATGATATCAAAATCCAAAAATACTTAGTGGTCAAAAATGATATCTCTCTCTCCAGCAAAATGATATCAAAATCCAAATCATGTTATTCTTATGTCGATATTCTTATATGTTTTTTTATTATTGATCTTTATATATTTTTATTTTGATTTTAAAAGTCTTATCTCTCTCTCCAACAAAATGATATCAAAATCCAAAAATACCTAGTGGTAAAAAATTCAACAAGAATAAGCAACAAAGATTAAAACGAGTATTAATAAAAAATATTTTTTTAAAAAGATATAAAAGTGGATGAAATAGAGAGATGGTTCGGATAAATAAGTATTTTAATATTTTTGACTTCAGCATCCAAGTATAAAAAATAATTATTATGAGAATTTTTTTTTTGATAATTAGGATTTGGTTCTTCTATAAATATCTTATATATCTTTAGATTTTGATAAGGAAAAGACAAAATATGAGAAATATCTTTAGATTTAGATTTTTGGTTCTTCTCTCCCTCTCAAAAAAAAAAAAAAATCATCATTTCTTCTGACCATTCGTTCAATCTTTTTTCTCCTTCTCACTTTATTCTCCCACTTAATATTTTATTCACCCACTTTCATTCATATATATATATATTTTTTATTTTTATTCATCATTTATGAAGTCATTTTATTTTAGCATTGTTTCATTCTTTTACCATCTTACATGAGACACTATTAGGCCGTTTTTCTATCATCCAACTCATGTTCATCGGAGCTCCATGTCAACTTTCTATTTATAAAGTATTGTTCATAATATTATCTGATATATTTTTTTATATATAAATAGTAGTTTAATAATGATGATGTATCAGACATAAGTAAGAAAGATTGGCAGTGCTAACTATATTAGTTGATAAAAACTTTGCTATATTATTGTAGAGTCTTCTTGAGTTCAAAACCCATTATCATCATTTATCTTTTAAAAAATAATAAATTAATTATTATCATAATAAAATTTGATTGTCTTATTCAATGTCAATTGGGGTCACTTCCAAATTAAACACAGGTTGACATGTTGATAGTTGGGACGATAGGTTGAAATCTTACATAATTACATTGGGAGCATATCGATAAAAAAAAATCTTTCTAATGCTTAACTTAGTGTGGATTCAAAAAAATTTTCATGGAGTGTCTAAACCTGATTCAAACTGAATTGATTCGATTTTTATTTAAAAGATATCAAATTTGATTCAAATCGATTAATTAAATTGGCTAAAAGACTCATATCAAATTTTTAATTTATTTGAAATATATATTTTAAATTATTTAAAATTATAAACTAGTTAATCGGTTAACCAAACATGATTAATCGATTTTGAATCAGGTTGGTCAGGTAGTTTCCAAAAAGGATTCGATTTAATTCGATCATTCAAATCGATTTGAACAACCCTAAATGAGAGCAATGATGCATCATTCAACTATCAATGATTCATAACGTTCAACATGTGATCGTCGAATGATAAATCTATCGAACCAAATTAAATCATCATCTTGTTGGCGTCATGTGATCAATCATACAAGACTTAGGTAAATATGACGTGTTGGTCGAATTAGAGTGAGTGGCTTACATGTCATGCCCACATATTAATTTTATATTAATAAAATAATTTTAAATAATTTATATTTTTTATTATATAAATAAATAAAAACATGTATGCATAGAAAGTAAAATTATTTCAAGAACAGTCCCAGTGAATAAGTAAGATCCACACTTGGTTCCAATTTGGTAACCATGATTCAGGTGAGTTGAACCAGAGTCATTTTAGGGGGCCCCAATCTCCTCAAGATTTGGTGATACCCCTCCTATCAATTTTGTAATGCGACGTTCAATTTAAGCCGCAGAAGAACCCAACTAAAACAACCAACGACGACCGTTTAATTCCCTCACTATATATATATATATATATATATATATATTTAAAAGCAATATGGCAAGGTTGAATCAGCCTTTATTTTCTGTTGGTGATGACGCTCTCGCAAGACTGATACCAGCCTCAAGTGCAAAATGGGGTGAGTCACTCCTTAAAAGATATATATATATATATATTCATACACCATACACACTAAACTAAGCCACCTGATGACATGATGTCGTCGTGTTTGCTTAATAGTCGCCATGGAGATTAATTTGTGGTGTTGCCGTCGGTGTTCGATTTTGTGAGGGCTTCCGACAAAGCAAAACGAGCGTGGAGGAGCGTTTAGTGCCGTTGCAGACAGTGTAAAGGCGAAACGCATATCGTTATCCCACCGTGTTGTTCGACAACGGAAGACGAGGCATGGATGCGATCGCCGAGAGACGAGAGAGTCGGGCGGAGGATTGTACGAGTAAGAAAAGGAGGCGACCGGATGAGAAATTGAGGCGTCTGATCTACCTACCTTCACGCATTCTTCCCCTCCCGGAAGGGAAAACCGTGCTTTTGGCGGTCTATGCTGCGGCTGTTGCTGGCATCATCTTCTCTACTCTTTTCATTCTCTCCTCCGTCTACACTTCCTCACCCGCTGCCGGCGCTGGCGACGGAGGAAACGGAAAATCCATACACCTTGTAGGAGGAACGTCGTTCTTCTCGTCGTCTTCTCCTCCCTCAACATCTCCTCCTCTTCCTTCTCCGTCGCCGAACGGTAACCAGTCAAATTCTTCTTCTTTTTCTTCTCTTCTTCAATTAGAACATTCTTGTTGTTTCGATGCTGTCTTTATGTATGTATCTTTGTTCCGCAATATTAGGATAGTCTTGGTTCTGCGCAGGGTCAACCTCTTCTGCTCATAGCTTTTCTTCTTTTTCCGGTTCATTGCTCCTCGATTCCGAGGCGCGCAGATCTGTTTTGTCCCTCTCAATATCATGCTTTGAGCACCAATTTGTTCGTTTCTCGGTCTAAGTTTTGCGATATGACGGCTTTGGAATGTTGCTAAAGGGTCTCTTCAACATGCTGAATTGGCAAAGAAGAAAATAAATATATGGTCTAGTAAAGGCATCAAAAATCACAAAAACTTTACCTTCACTACGGGCTTCAAGTCTAGTTCCAACTGAAGATGAAAGTCTGTAGGGCATGTAATATGTTAGGAAAAGGTCGTTTAGTTATTACTTCTACCTTTTCTGTAACAAATACTGTTGAAATACAAGAATAGATTTCTGCTAACCCATGAATGGATCTTCAGTGGCTTGATTGAATACGCACTCAATAAGAAATCACGTCCCCTGAAATGTCCCTGTTGTTGCTAAGCATCACTCTAAAGAGTGACTACTCTGCACTGCAGTTGGCATTTTTTGCTTATTCAATGGGGCTCACATGCTATTATGATCGATAAAGCTTCACTTGGATAAATATATGTTGTTAATTTACAATGACAAGCACTTGATTAAATTAGTATAAAATTAATAATTTCTGCTACCTCTGCTTTGATTATTAATAATAATTTCTACCTCTACTTAGATTTTCACCATTCTATGTTAGGCTCTTATTAGATTTGTCTTAACATACTAATTTTGAATTCTTTTGCCTTTTCAGTAGCAATCTGAGGAGACCTAAGATTTTTTTTTTTTTTGACAGTAACTAGAACACCAAAGCTGCAAAGAGAGCCTTCAGACATGTTCACAAGAGCCGTATGGGATGTGCCTGTCGATAGTAAAATGCCTGATCTGAAGTCATTTCAGCTAACCAAGGAGATGGTGAAGCACCGTGCAAAAGATAATATCATCTTTGTGACATTTGGGAACCATGCATTCCTGGACTTTATTTTGAACTGGGTCAAACACCTAACGGATCTTAATATTTTTAACATTCTTGTTGGTAAGTCAAGCACCTCTTAAGCAACATTAGATTCATATGTACAAAAAGTTCACATAACACTTATCTGAGTTCTCTTTTTGGATATAGGTGCTATGGATACCAAATTATTGGAGGCTCTGTATTGGAAAGGTATTCCGGTTTTTGACATGGGCAGCAAAATGATAACCGAAGATATTGGCTGGGGATCGTCCAAATTTCACAAACTGGGGAGGGACAAAGCATTGTTGATAAATGCTTTCCTACCTTTTGGTTATGAGTTCATATTGTGTGATACAGATACTGTTTGGTTAAAGGTATACACCAGTTTCAATTCTGTTATTTTTGATCTGATAGTCCATAGGTGTAGAATGTCACAACATTATAACCTTTCTTGGATCTCATCAATAGTTCATGTTTTACTTATTCTGCTTATGCTAAAATTTAGATCTTGATGTCTCTCTTTGTTAGATGAACTAATAGATGTTCTCTTTTACCTTCTTGTATGTAGCACCTAGTGCACCTGATAATAGTTTCATCATTATAACCTTGTGCAAACTAATATAAGCAAATGTTCCTGCACATGTGAAGTTTTATACCTTGGAGACTGTATATGTGTTCTGGGGTTCAGACCATATATAAGGCCTGCATGTTTCATCTATATTACAGACCATTTTCATATATAAATATGCTTGCCATTTCCAAATTTATGGTAGTTAATTTTTGGAAACTCGAAAATTTCGCCATGCTACAAGAAATTAGCATCACCCAGGCCAATTCTGACTATTTTATGATATTAACATAATTAAAATTGACAAAGTTAGAAATAACTTGAAATGTGATATGGAATATGTTTGATAGAAGCTTCAAATTACCATGTATATGTACAATTCCTTTTAAGATAACCAAGAGGGTTTAGACCAATCTTGATATAGCAAAAACTTTAGGATGTGGTGCCTTTTAATCTTCAACTGAGTGAAAAGAAGTGACAGAGTAAGCATATGGATGAACATATGAACATAGAAAATACTATGGAGTATGGAATGTGCACCTTGTCTACGTCACAAAAGCTTCTTGTAGCGTGGTAGGTCTCCTCCAAATAAACACTTTAATAAGTGTCCTTAGTAATGTAAATCGTAGTTTTGGATTAAAAATAATTAGTGCAATGCACCATTTCTAGTTTGGAATGTTGGATTCCTCTTGAGGATGCAAGATGATTTCAAATGGAATTGCATGTCAATATCAGGAAAACTGGCTTTCCAAAGCACAATCTATATCGTTTGCTCAATTATTGTTCTTGTATGTAATGCAGTTAGAATAAGAATGTAATTCTCTCAATGTTTATCAAGCTTTGGTAGAATTAAATCTTTCCTGGGACTTAACAGGATATAAGAAAATTTCTTTTGTTGATTTGCATGGCCCAACCGGTCCTTGAATTATATCTATTGAATTGGATAGTTCCCTCAAAGCATTCTTTACTGTTTTTCCTCATTTCATATTATAAATGATTTAGTATGTGTTTTTTGCTTCAAGCAGAACCCACTTCCATATTTTGCTCGTTTTCCCGAAGCAGATATATTAACATCAAGCGATCAGCTTAGACCAACAACAACCGATGACAGTTTGGAAGTCTGGCAGAATGGTATTTTCTACTAATGTCAATAAATCTTAGTAATAAGCAATAAACACACTAGCTGGTACAGATATATTAAATATTCTTGATTTTTTTTTTAATATGCCAAGTTGTACTGGTATAATAAGATTCTGGCATAGGTACCATTACTTGTATTAGTATCTAAAATGTTGGACCTTATTATGTACAAAAAAAATTTAAATTCTTATTTCCTGTAGCAAAAATGATCTCAATAAATTACTCGGTAGGTCCTTTATAATTGGGCAAAAGTAATAAAACTGACATTCTGTTTATGACTCATTTCACAGTCAAGTGAATCTTTGTTAGTATTATCAAATGTATCATCTTAGTTACTTTCTTAATTGTTAGTGATAAAGGTTATTCAAAGATATCCAACAATGTTGCTGTTGTCAGGTTCTATGAAGGAGCCTATAAACTAGACTGTAGAAAACTTGGTGTTTAAGTTTGCATATGTCCACATGGCTGACACATGTAGTGAAATGGCACTTGTCTTGGTGCCACACAAAGTGGAAGCCAAAACATAGTAAGGCTAATACAGAGCATCTGCACTTTCTTTTCTTTCCTTAACCCTTTCTTAAAGTTCTTTAAAGTTTTCTTTAATCAAAATTTGACTTTGATAGTTCTAGGATCATTAACTAATATTTTCCCCTTCTATTGCGTGTAGTCTATGAAGCCTACAATATTGGGATGTTTCATTGGCGTCCCACTGATTCTGCGAAAAGACTAGCTAAGGAGTGGAAAGATATACTTCTAGGCAATGACAAGAAATGGGACCAGGCTGCCTTTAATGATCTTGTCCGCCAAGATTTAGGACCATCACTTGAAGGAGAAAGTGGACTTTTTTATGCTTATGATGGGACCCTTAAGCTGGGTATTTTGCCAGCAAGTATATTTTGCAGTGGGCACACATACTTTGTCCAGGTAGTTCCTTTTGATTGTCTTTGTAGCTATTAATTCATTGTTGCTATTAATTCATTGTCTTTTTAGTATGCCATATGTTATTCTATGATTTTAATCATATAATATGAATCCTAAGCAATAATTCTTTTTCTTCTGATTATTCTTCGAACTATTATCCTAATAAATGGAGAAAGAGTTTTTTAGTATCAATTTACAAAAATAAGGGTGAGATATAAATTTATTTAAATTATAAAATAATTAAAATCATGAGCCATATTATGAAACTTTGGAAAAAAGATATCGAAAGTAGGATAAGGTTTGAAACAAATATATCTGAAAATCAATTTGGTTTTATACCTAGAAGATTAACTTTATAAGCTATTTATTTATTAAGATAATTAATGAAAAAACCTAGGGAGAAAAGAAAGATTTGCATATAATTTTTATTTACTTAGAGAAAGCCTATTATAGGATTCCTAAAGATTTATTATGTTGGGTCTTTGAAAAGAAAGGTATATCCACTAATTATATTGATATTATTAAAGTTACATATGATAATATAGTTACTAGTGTCAGAACTATAGGGAGAGTGTCTAATGAGTTTTCTATTAACATAGGATTACATAAAAGATCCACAATAAGTCCCTATCATCTCATATTGATAATGGATAAACTGACTAGTCATTTACATGATAAACCTTCTTGATGTGTATTATAGTTGTAAAAGATTTAAGTACTATGAACTTAACTAAGCATATGTCTTTTTACAGATCTCAATAGCGGTAAAAGATCCATGTAGCCAACCCCAAATAGTTGGGACTTGCGGTTTTGTTATTATTATTGTTGATTTTGGAGTTGTTAGTTCATTGTTGCTCATCCAACTGTGGTTATTCCGTTATTGATAGTTCGTTTTACGGTATTATCTCTCTTTAAACCAAATAAATGTGAACTGGCAGTCAATGCCTCAGCAGCTCAAACTGGAACCATATGCTGTGCATGCAACCTTCCAGTTTGTAGATTCTAATGCAAAGCGCCATAGGTTACGTGAGGCTATGCTTTTCTATGACCAACCTGCATATTACGATACACTAGGTATTCTTTCTTCTCATCTCATCTGGTAAAATTCAACTTTTTCATACTAAGCTAAATGTCTTTGCTGGTTGACAACTTTTTTTTTTGTACTTGACTTTTACTGCACAATTCAAAAGTGAGTTGTAATATTAATAGGTAATAAGTGAAAAATATTTCCCCAAATACTGAAAACCAGTACTAGTGCTATGTGATTTTTGAGATGCTAGGCTGTGTTGAGCGCTTTAATTTTTGAGAAATTATCTATTCAAAAACTTACATAAGCTATAGATTCATGTGGAGTATGCAAGGAATACAATACAGTGTATCGGACCCTACCAGTCCAAGTCTCGAATTGAATTGATTTGGTTTGTTCCAGCATACAGTACCTAGACTAGTATGACTCTTGTCTGTATCAGCGTATCAATACATGTTATGTTGGCGTGTACAATGATACTAGAAAAGTACTAAAAAATCAGTAAAAAATAAAAAAAACTTAATTTAGGGTTCTTTCTCACATATAAGTCAGCCTAGTATAATCAATATTGATAACAATAAAGTGATCTTAATATATAATACAATTAAAATATCAAATCGAAACATATATCGAATAAAAATTGAAAGTAGTATATAAAGAATACGTACAACGAGAAGGCGAGAAAGAAATTCTAACATATAAACACAATAATTAGATGTAAAATGCTAAAAATATATACCTGTACGGCTGTACCTACCACGAATATGCCAAAAATTTATGAGATTCATATATATGGACAGTGTTCATTTTGGAAAGTTCTGTAATACCTAATCTTTGGTATGACTGTATTTAGTTGAGGTCTGGAGCAAGAACTAGAGCATCACAATCAACGAAATGATGATAGAAAATTCAGCACACCCTACACATCCCAGAGTCTAGTGTCTATCTCATCAGGCTTACTTGCTCGCCCACTGGACTCTATGTTTAATTCTTCCAAAAACTATGTTATGTTGTCATGCTTGTTATCCTTCTGACTCGGTTTGCGTCTTTGCAGGTGGTTTCTTATCATTCAAACCTGGTATTCCTAAGAATTTGTTGCTGGATGGGCCACATACCTTACAATCACACTTCTCATTGGTTAATTACCAGGTAAGATAATATAACAAAATGTTGGCATTTCTTATTGAGATTTGGAGAGATGTCCAAGTAATTAACTGGTCAAGTGACATTCTTATTTGCATGTTTCAGTTGAGGCAGACAAGGACTGCACTTGCTGTTGCTTCTCTGTTGAACCGAACACTGGTGAGTGAGGTTTCAGCAATTAAAAAATTAAACTTGACCAGCTGAGATTTTATAAAAGATATCTTATATGCATAGTTTAAACTTTGCAGGGATCTTTTTCCTTGATATTCTGGTATGGTATTTTTGAAATAAATAGCTTCAGAAGATAGGATCTTTCAAAGATCCTTCTCTTTTCACAAATTGTGCTCTTTTGAAAACAATGGATGTACATGTTGGCAAAACTTCTTGTCCATGCAGATGCTGTTAAACATTTCACTAAATTGTGCAATTAATTTATCATCTAATCAAATTCCAAATGGCCATTGAGCTGAGAACCATTTACTTCTTGAAATCCTTATTTTTTTGGAGTTTATTATTCATTAGTTGTTGCTCGAGAATTGTAATGTTAATGGGAGTTGCTTCCTGGAAATTCATGGAGTATTAAATAGTTGACTTTTGTGTCTAATTTTTGAGATCCTGATTCCAGCATAGAATAATGATGGAACGTCAACTTTGTTCTCATCAGCACAATGAGCATAGTCTTCTGCAGTATGCAATATGAGGCTTGTTACACTTTAGGAACATAAAACACAGAGAATTGGCACATTAACAGTTGACAGGACATTGTTGTGAAATTATTATTCAATGTGCTTGACTGCTGTGGTTTCAATAATTCTGACTCATATTCCTTGTCTATGTTTAGGTAATGCCTCGATTATGGTGCAGGTTTGAAAGAATGTGGTTTGCACATCCTGGAATTTTGGAAGGGACAATGACCAAGCAACCTTTTGTATGCCCTATGGACCAGTTGTTTGAGGTAATTAGATTTTTAGATTAGTATGTAGATTGTGCACTCTTTTGCTAGTTTCCTAACACATTATCCATGGATGCACATTATCCTTCATTATCTGTCCTTGCCATTTACTTGCTAACTTGGATCATAAAATTATGGGTTCTATTTGCTCTTTTCCATTAAGTTCAAAATTCTAAAGGATCAGCAAAATGGTAAGTCATTTGGGATGAACCTTATAATTGTACGAAAGCTCGCCCTCAAATAGTACATAGACCAGGACTTTAACTGTGAGAAAAGGTCTTAGCATGAGTTGTGTCCTTACAAATAGACCAAAGTTAATTTACTCGCATCTTCAATTTTAAGATGATTGTTTAGGTGGTCTGAATTATTTTATCTTGTTGCTCTTGGCTTACTTGAATTATTTTAAGTTAATTTTATCTTATTTGTACCTGCACAGTCTCCATTTATGCATTGATATGGTTATTAAAATACTCCGAACAATGTGGGATCTTCTTGCTCATTCATGATGTATGGAATCAGATTTTACCTGCTAATGAATCACTATGGTTTGGGTGAATAGACTCTTTCCTTTTAGGCAGTTTTCGAAGTTTATGCCTATATGCTTTAAGCCTTTAATACTGTAAACTTAATTTTCGTAGTGTTCCGTTTTGCCACTTGCCATGCACAGTTTTATCTTGGAATTCCAATGATCTTAAAGAAGGTTTTCAATTTTGGGTATTGGGCCATGCTATTCTATGGACAGATTGGTACAAGTCTGGTCTGTTCCAACGTATCGACACACTATCACGAACGGTCATCGCGCACTCGCAACAACTCTGTTCAACGAACCGTTCGTCGCTCTCATCTACATGTACAGCTGCTTGGCAGCATGTTTTGTTTTGGTTTTAAGTCCTTTTGCTTGTAAAAATGTAAGTTCGAACAAGTTGTAGCGCTACAAAGCGATCGCTCACCGAACCGAGCAAAACAGCCCCAAAACAGCTCCGTTTTCGTGTGCCACGGGCTGTTTTCTGCAGCTCGCTTCCGCTCACAAAACGTCAGCCATCTCAGCACCTTGGAACCCCTCAGGTAGCACCATGGGGGATGGGGCTTCGGTATAGTGTCGGGCGTTGAACAACCTTTCGCAAGTTCGCACGTTACCTTGATGGGAACTTGTTGTCGCGCCCGACACCCGGTGAGCAGCTGTTTGTGGACTTGTAGCTGTTCGTTCAACCCTCTAAAGTCCTTGTTTTCCTCCTCTCCCTCTTTTCTCTTGTGCACGCAAGGTGCTCGCTGAATTGCTTATAAAGCTTCCCCTTTTCGCGAGACGTCGGGACTTGTCCGTCGCTCGTTCTTCGAACCAATCAACTTTCTCTTTTACAGGTCCTTCGGGACCTGCGAGAGTTTGCAAGTGGGCCGATCTTTGCGGACGCAAATCGCAAGGGCGAAGCGCGACTTAGGCAACGCAAGCTAAGTTCGCGTCTTGGCCGCAAAGGTGCCTCACGCCTTAGGCAATTCCAGCTAAGGCCGTGACAACACGGAATGCTATTATATTGGGGGAGGTGGGGAAGGAGGGGGAGGAAGAAGTGGTAAGGAGCAAGGTTCATTGTACCGTGACATATTGTCAGTATGAGCAGTACATACCGGTCCGATATAAGACTGGTATAGACGATACATACCGATCTATCAATATGTCCCACCATACCATGTGTCGATATATCAATACATACCATACCGATGACTGATCGATACACCGGTATGGACCGGTAAGACGAACTATACTACGGAAAATGAGACAAAAGAAGGAAGAAGGAAGAGGAAGTCCATGGAAGAGGAGGAGACATAAAATATGAGGCGGGTGATAGGGCAGTTGAGCGACAAACAGTAAAGAGACACTCACGAGTTGTGAGCCGTAATGCATCAGGCAATGGTGTTTAAAGAAAAAACAGCCACTTAAATAAGAAAATAAACAGAGGACACCACTCTCTTTTGGGTGTTCAGCATCCCGGTTCAAGCACAGACTGGTCAATACTGTTTGGAATTTACGGTAAAAGATCAAGTACAAATGTCATGATAAATAATGGTCAGTTCGGATTGATCCATAGGAAATTAAATTCCCTGATATAAGTACAAATGGGAACAAAAGATAATGCAAGAGGAATAGGGAATTTTAACTCTCAACAGATGAAGTAGGATGGGCAGATGAAGAGATGAGGCGGGATGGAAGATATGCAACATCCAAGTGCTCTAACAGCCAAGGAACTAAAAGTTGGACACCTGCCTTGTGTCATTATCCACTTGGTACAGTAGTATGAGCTGAAGTGTTTGGTCAACAGAATACGGTACTACACATTTTGCAAAATTAAGCAGTTGGCCTGATATGGTACACTTTGTAAGGATATGCTGTGATATTTGGATCCATGCAGAAAATTGATTGACCAATCACTGAGATAGTTTAAACAATTCCCTATTCTGAAAAATCAGAGAACTTTTTTTCAATTAATGAACGGGTATTCATCTGATCCGGCAATTGATGAACAAACTTTAGTTTGATTTTAGGGAGAACAAGAATAGTCCTATCTTGGCTATTTGATGAATCACTCAAGCAAGTTCAAATTTTATACTTGAATTTTTAAAAATTAAGTCTCTATCAGACGATCAAACATGGTTCTTTCGTTGGTTGTCATTTTTCTTACTTTTGAGAGTTGAAACAATATGCATTCATGAAACCAAATATGACCTTAGCAAAATTAGATGAGAAGCTCAAGTATGTTTGACAATCATCAACAAGTACGATAAATAAGAGCTTTAGTCTCCTTAATTCATGTTTTCTATAAGTGGATATTGAAATGAGTGCTCGCACATATGGTGTTGAGAGAGAAAAAATAAATAATAATTAATTAAGGTCAGAATATGATAGTGGTAATATTGTTTAATGTGGCTTGTATTAGTTTAAATATAACTTAGATTAGAGAGGGGCAAGTTGGAATAAGTGTGAGTCTGGGTACAGAAATAAGATTGATATGGAAGACCAGGTTCAAGTTATAAAAAAATACCTCTTTTTTTCTAGGGATTAGGTTGCATCAATTAACTCTTTTCAAATCCTGCATTAGCAGAAGCCTTGTGCACAGCTTTTGTTGGAATACTAGAAAGCAAGTAGAGGGGCAAGAGTAGACTTGATTGGAAGTAAGGGCATATTGTTCTTCAATTAAAATTTTAACATACACTCATTATTTCAAGTGCATCTTCTTTTACATTCTCATTTTTTCTATACTATGGACTTGCTGAGAGTTGAATCATGATGAGCTTTCCTGTTACAGAAGGGATAGAGGTAGTTGTTAACTTGTTATACTAAATGCCATACTCCATAATTCCAGTAATTAGAAATTATTTTCTTGATGTTATTCCAAAACAGAACTGATCCTTGGCATTGAAATTGAAATATTAATATGCATTATTGTCACCTTAGCTTCGTTCGACTTAAAAGGAAAACCAAGTTCTTGGAAATTGTAATTATTGAAAAAATATTTTGCTTTGCTACAATTAACTTCTAAGAAAACATATGTTGACTAAATCTCCTTCAATTGCTATAATTTTGCAGGTAGGTCTCTTATTCCATGTGGAAATTATCTTATAAGATTTCATTTACCATGATTTTGCAGTTTGTCATATCATTTTTGACTCACCTGTTCAAATTAAGCTGATTGCACATGCTCAACTTATTGATTGTGTACTGTATTTTCCCAAAACATTTCATCCATTCTCCTTCAACCAATAGATTCTTATACCAATTTCTGTTTGTTCTTTGATCATAGAGTGTGGTTTTATCTTCTTTAGATTCGATAAAATAGGTATTCTCTAATCTCTATGCTTTATCCATTTTTACGTTGCTTTTGCGCTTGGATAGTTTCTTCTTTGCATTTGGTAACAAAGAATATACTGCTCAATATACCAGTACCATAGTGGTCTGATCAAATGTTGAAACTTGTATTGGATCAGTATTAAAAATCTTGATACCGAGCAAAGCAACAAAGGAGATCCATTAGCAATCCCATCTATAATCATTGGGAATAAAGTTTTTTTAATCTTTGTTGTCATTATTAATTAATTATTTTAAAAGGACAGTCTTTTGCTGTCTGAATGGAAGTATATGCTTGATTATATTGACAGCCTCTCACTGCTTGTTTTTTTCTTCTTCCATTGCATGTGAACTGTTTTTGCATGTTATAATTGTTATGCCTGCTGCCACAATTTCGATCATCTGATTAGAGTTGATTCACCTTTGCAGATTCATACCATGGTCCGTGGCCTTTCTGAAGAAGAATTTGGCCCACAAATTCATTTCAGGGAGTACTCATTCCTGCAGAATCCATCAGTGCCCAAACATGTAAAGATATTGTTGTATCAATTTGCAATACTTAGCTGCTCATACATACCTTTCAATTCAAATAACTTTTTTTATTATGGATTCAGGTGAAGGAATCATTACTTAATGTTCAACTTTGTGATGCACATTCCAAAGGATGCAATGTATCCAATGAAACAACTAGCCGTGGTTTCATCCAATTTCCTAGAAATAGTACTGAGCAGATGGTACATACATCTAATGATTAAATTTTGTTTCTGTAAGGGTTTAAGATCATAATAATGGTGGTAGGATGAGATTATCTGTTCATTTGGTGAGAGCACATTTTCTAATGGTATCAACTAAGCAAAGTTCAGTCACAAAGCAGACCACTCAGTATTCTAGTCTTGGAACCTTAAACTTTCTATTGTTCATATTCTCTGTGTTCTTCTAAGGCCTCTTCATACAATGCAAGAAAACAGAGCAAAGATCCGGCTTCTCCTTACAAGCTCTAGAAACATATATTTGTGTTTTAACGGACTTTGTTACTTTTTTGTCTTATAGTTTGTTAAACAGAGAGTCATGACACATGAATCTGATTATTTTGTATTTTTTTTCCATGAAATAGGTAGATACTTGAAGCTTTTACTGATGTACTCTAAAAGAGTTCAGAAGCTTTACTAAATAGTTTGCCAATTTGTCTTACAGTACATGCAAGTATTCTCCCAGTACAAAGATATCAAAGTCTTGCACTTTTCATCCATGGCGAATGCCTTCCAAGGGTTCAGTGATGAGGTAAGCATTATCGTACCTTTTTTATTGGTGGCTAAAAATTATTTCTCTATATCACTATTTTGTTCTAGATGATAACGTGATGAGTTGATTTAGGCAAGGGACGCAAAATTTAGAAGTCGCATGAAGAGATACGTCGGAAAGTGGTGCTGCGTGCAGAACAACGGCCCTCCCCACATATACTATGACATGTATTGGGATGAGAAACCAGGATGGAAACCTGAACCACCTCAAACCAGCAAAGATGATCATCCACCTTGGGATTGAAACATTATATTTGCTTGTCATGAAAGACTATTGTCATCTGTACGACTTTAGGCATAATTATATATGTTGAAAGCGTTACATATAAATGAGAATTTTCTAATATTATTTTTTTGCTAAAAATTATTCTCTTTGTACGGAATAAAATTCAACAGGTCTAGTTCCCCGGGGGAACAATTTTGAATGTGCATGATTTTAACATACAAATTTTCTGTTTTTATTTATTTGTTCTCTCTCTCAAAGAAGTTAGACAACTCAATTTGACATTTTTGGGAAGATGTATATATTTTAGATAGACGAGGTTTCCTACACCGTGTGTTTGTTTCTGTTTCTATCTCTCTCTCTCTTTTTGTATATGTACTATTATTCATTGGTCATTCATTACCTCCTACTAATGAATCCTTCTTTTCTCATGCAGAGGCGATTTGTAGCAACATTAGATGATTCATGTAAAGTATATTATGTCTAAGAGGAGAGACATCTTTGGATCTTCTTCATCTTATCTAGCACATTTTGGAGTTATTATTTTTTTATTTTTGAGTATCTCATTTTTATTTTTGAAGAAAATCGATGTGTTGATTGTCGTTTTATTTTTTAATAGAAGTTTAATTTTTTTTTTTAAATCCTTTTAAGTACTATAGAAGAAGGGCTGCACGATTTGTGCATCGGTGCCTGTTAGTCCTGTTGACGCTCTGATTCATCCATCTCCCATCACTAGTAAGGGCTTATTGTTTGTATGTATTCTCCCTAGTCGGGCTCGAGTCATGTCGGAAAGTAAGACACGACTCGAGTCTCGACCATCTATGCCTTCCCTTCCGTCGTACTTGAAGAATCATATGGCGATGGCTTCTCGCTCGCTGTTTGGTCTGTTAAGAGGGGTTCGCGACGACACGGTTCTTCCTCTATACTCCCTCTTGCGGTTGTCGCCTTTCGCTCTCTGGCATACTTCGTTCCTCCTCTCTCCAAATCCGATTCGTCTATTCTGCGCGACGGCTCACCCTGGTATGGGCCTCGGTCGCAGTCTGATATAGAGGATGACATCAACTGCACCTTCGATCCGTACAAGATCGATCGTACTGAGGTCTTTCACTCAACGATGCACTCCTTTGCCATGGTCAACCTGTGGCCTCTCGAACTGGGTATGCCCTCCATTGACTCTCATTCTCTCTCATATTATTTTGGATTGGGGCTACTTCTGGATGGATATCTTCTGTTTATCCACGGTTTGGAGAGATACATGATTACTGTTACTATTATCTTCCTTCATTGTATTGTTTTTTTTTGTATGGTTGACGGTCAATGTTAGGGCTAGCTTAAGCTCTTAATGTCTTAGCAATGTAGGATTGCTTTTGGCCCTATCTCAAACTCTATCGCAAACATGAATTTTTTTTTTGTTAACAATCTTTCCCTTTTATGTGTTGCTATATCAGGTTTGGTCATTTCCTCTTCTATGTTCAAATTTTGATTTTAAATCTTGATCTTTTCTGGATCTTTGATCCTGGTAAGGTCCATCGAGCTAGTCAATCTTTACTCTACTCATCTGGATGTCGATAATTTCAAAGGAATTCAAGTTTGAGTGGGACTATCTTAAGGCTACCATAAATGGTGGTTGGATACCAATACAACCTAAAAACTTAAGCATATGACAATGTGTAGTTGATTCTTCTTTTATCTCTTGGCACTTTGGGACTTTTCTAAATGCTATCTCAATCTTAATCTATATTATCTTGTCTTGTAATAATTAAATCCATGATCATTCCTAGGTCCCATGCTTGTCCTGTTAATTCCATAGGTTGCTTTGTTATTTTCCATGCTCAATTTCAATCTAGAAAATTGCATCATTGGACTAATTTCTCGTGGTCTTTATTACCCTTGCTACTCTACACATTCCCCTTTACCTTTCTCCCTTGTCATTTTAAAGCCATGAGATTCTACTTTTGGACTTATCAAAAAATGCATAGCTTAGGAATGCAAAAGCAAGTGCATTCTTTAGAATACGAAAATTGGAGCTCACTTTGTCCGGTATAATGCAAGTTTCTTTCCTCTTTGTATCACCTTTTGTCTTTAACAATTCCATTATTGTATTTTCTTCATCTTTAAATGCTAAGAGAACTGCCAATGGAAACTTGAGAGTGGGGCTTCTATATTTCCCAAATTTCTTAGGTGACTTGATTTACACAAAAAGGACCTATTGATGATTGGATCCAGGTTATAAAATGACCCCAAATTTCTTAGGTGACTTGATTTACACAAGAGGACCTATTGATGATTGGATCCAGGTTACAAAATGATGCATCATAAAGAGGGGCATTCTACTGAGAAAGTCTCTATTGCATGCATGAAAAGCTTATGGTAGACATTGTTACATATATAATCTCCAATAAATAGGGTGGACGTAGACGACATGAATTTGTATCACTACGTGAAGGAATTCTTGGGACAAGAACACTTTGAATTGCTTGCATTTTTGAACCTATCGCATACAAGGGATTTCTCCAATTGATGATTGTTTGAGACAAGAATTTTAATTTCAAATAATACTGCTTGTATCGGATGGTACATATTAGTTTTCTAGCATATCGGTATGTTGACCATATGCTACCGAGAGGTATCAACCTAGTTGTGACGAGGGAAGAAGAAACATCGAGGGAGAAGAAGAATCGGGAGAACATTGATGCTTTTTGATTCAACGCAGCCTACCCTTAACGATCTCGATCCAAAAGGTAACGGAGAGATGGTGGCTCGGCTTCTTCATCGCATTCTTTATCGAATGCCGAAGGCATCTACGGCCTTCGATGCCTTCGCCGAATATCGCAGATGAGGAGAATTCTTCTTCTCGTTTGACGTGATGAGGAGAAGAAAAGGAGACGATGTCATCGAGCCAATATATGCCTCCTTATATATATATATATACATATGTATATATACATATATACATATGTATATATACATATATACATATGTATATATACATATATACATATGTACATATGTATTATATCGTATCGTACCGAACAAAACTCAAAATATCAATACGATACAAAATTACGAACCGTAATTCCAAAGGTCGCATGTAAAAATTAAGTATGAACATACAATATGATATGACCAAAATTTTAAGTAAATAATAACTTTTGTGCCTTCACTTAGTTGAGCTTAGAAAAGGTTAGCGACTGCCACGTGAATCGTATGTTACACTTACATCCTCGGACCGCTAGTTTATTGTCGAAGGTTGATTATGCTTATACCAAAAATGTTTTGTGAAAAATAAATGCTTTGTGGTACTAGCTTCTCTAACTTGAAGTGCTTTATCACATGTTTATTAATTCTGTCTTTGAATGAAGCATATTGATCTGATCAATTTGATCAGTTAACCATAATTATTGTTTAACGTTAAAGTCTTTTTCCCTGTAAAAGGGTAGGCCTATGTATCACATTCATTGTATAGCAAAGTATTTACCTTCCATTCATGGGCATACAAAGCAAATTGTGAGACTCTATCGTATGACTATCTCTTTTATTAGAGCTTTGCTGCCATCTTCCCTCATTTCTGTTGATTGCTACATAGATCTAATATACCTTTTCTAAAATTTTGCAGGTCATATCCTTGCAGGCCATATGCATGCAATGTTCAGTTCCTCTGTTGTGCATCTATGTTAAAATGCACCGATCTCTTTGGTGACATTTTTCTCTCTATTCACTTCATTTGTACACTTTTTATTTTGCATGCATAATTTCACCATAAGTTGAACCTTGACATTATCTACATGGGTATGGTTAATTCATCAACCACTACATGATTGTTTCACTACTTCTAGTCGGATTGTCGAATGGTTCAGTTCCATTTAAGTTCAGCTTCTTATATTTGAAACTGATGTGCTTGTTGGTAGGGTTGAATGGGTTGATCTGTGGTATCTTAAACTTTTGTACCTGGTCAACCCTATCCCACCAATTTCTTTCTGAGCTTGAGAGTCCGGTTCATGGGTCACGTTACTGTTAGCATCGAGTCAAAAGTTGCTCTCGGCCTCAGCACCTGTCTTGTATGAAGGACAAGATTGCAATGGAACCCTCAGCATCTTAGAGAAAAAGTACCTTCAATTAGCCTTGCTGAAGACTGACCTGTCGAAGCATTGAAATTGAGTTTTTCATACAACAAATAACTTAGTTGTCTGTCAAATTTATTCTCGTTTGTGTTCTTATGGAATTGCTATTAAGGTACTGACAATGCTGTTGAGAATTGATTCATAGTAGTTATCTAGATATTTATCATGTTCTAGATAGTTTTAAGTATGTTTCAAGAAGTGGCCCATGATCTAGAAGTTATAGGGTAATTTCTACAACTACCTCAATCATGGGTGACATAGTGGAGTGAGGTCGTTACCACTAGGTCCTATAAATAGGATTATAGTTTATGAAGCAAGAAAGAAGGAGAATACACTTGGGAATATCTTGTAAGTGTTCTATGTTAAACCTCTTGTTTTAAATATTGCATCGGTTTTCTTGATCGAAAAGATTCTTTTTACTTGCATCATAGTATTCTGTTTTTATCGTTTCCTTACTCCTCCATCCTCAACAAATGACCTTTTGATTCATGTTCCTCTGCTGTCTTGCTATGTAGGAAGTATGCAACTGTTAATTTGACTCGAATTGCTTAGGTGTCTTGATATGTATGAACCATTGAATTATGTTTGGTACATGAATTATGTTCCATATAGCTGATAAAAAGATGATATTATTTGATGTTCCATATAACTGACGATAATCTATGGTTGATGTTTGTATTCCCTTGCTAAGTTCTAAGGCATCCTTTTGTTGACAATCCAGGATGGGCATCAGGCTGGGCAGATAGTTCCTCGTGTGCACATTCTCATTCTACATAGAAAAAAAGGGAGATTTCGAGAAAAATGACGAGATCTATTAT
>LVTN01000948.1:94970-109894 GCA_001649415.1 Musa itinerans | reverse complement strand
TGGAAGCTCACCGAAAGAAGCGATTGACGCACCAGAGCAAGTTGCAGTAAATGTCTTAAGAAATATCGTAGTTAGCACGATGATTATGTTAGAAATGGGAGGTGATCCCACTAACTTAGTCTTGGGGCAATTGGGCCCTTGATAGACCCAGATTGGGCCGAATGGATCAGCCTATTCGGACCCAGATTTCTTAGCCGGCGGTGGCACCGCATGGGTCGGCAGTGGCACCGCCCAGGGCTCGGTCTCCAAGCCCTGCCAGGCAGTTGAATTGCCCTAGTCAAGCGGTGGAACCGCCTGAGCTCGGTCTCCGAGCTCTATTAGGCGGTGCAACCACCCCTGTTAGGAGGTGGCACTGCCCAAAGGCTCAATCTCCGAGCTCTGCCAAGCGGTGCAACCGCCCCTGTCAGGAGGTGGCACCGCCCAGAGGCTCAGTCTCTGAGCTCTGCCAAGCGGTGCAATCGCCCCTGATAGGAGGTGGCACCACTCAAAGGCTCAGTCTCTGAGCTCTGCCAGGCGATGGAACCGCCAGACCCCAGAATTCCGGGAAATGATAATTTTGAGCTCGAAATTCAAACTAGGTTTTGGCCTATAAATATCCCACCCTTTCAGCAATGAAAGGGCATCCAAAAAGCACCGAAATCCTGATCTTACTCTGTGATTTTTAGAGCTCAAAAGTGTTGTATGAGTTAAAAGTTCTCCTTCCTCTTTTCTTCCAAGTTTTGATCTATCAAGAGAGGAAAGAAAATTCTATAAGGGTTGTCTCCTAAGCCCGTCAAAAGGAGTGAAACTGTACAAGGGTGGTTGGCCTTTGCCTATTGAAGGAAGGCCTCTAGTGGACGCTGGTAACCTCATCGGAGGAGGAAGTCAAAAGTGGACATAGGTCAAGATTGACCGAACCACTCTAAATCTCAGTTTGCATTTACTTTGAGCATCTTATCTTTACTGCAAACCTCCTCAATATCTTACTGCCTTCTGCTCATTTACGAACGTACTTCATAGTTACGTATTTTCCGAATCGACGTTTAGACGGGAATCGATTTTATTGTACGAAAATCATATTTCAGTTTGTGCTTACATTCTGATTTCCATCATAACTGCAAACTGCCTTCATAGATTTATTTTAACGTCATCTCGCTTGATCTTAAGTTAAAGTAATGTTAGAATCGACTTTCACGCCGAAATCGCTTTTATCGTATGAACGCAGTTTTAATCGTCGAAAGTTTTTCGCTGCACTAATTCCCCCCCCCCCCTCTTAGTGCTCTTGATCCTAACAGATGAGAGTGACGAATGGTTCGTTGAACGGAGTTGTTGTGGGTGTACGACGATCGTTCGTGACATTCTCCCCCACTTAAACTGTCGACGCCCTCGTCGATGCTTGTTGGTAGTTGTTGATAATTGTTTCTTCATATCGCAGGGCATCTTCGGGCTCCCAACTGGCATCAGTTTAGGGAGGCTTTCGCCACTTCACCAAGTACTTGGTCTGCTCAGCTCTATTGGATAGCTTTATCTTGTGATCCACTAAAATGGTTTCAACTCACTTCTTGTAGGAGACTCTGGTGGGGGATAGCCGAGTTGAAATACTTCGGGAAGCATCTTGCGGATCCAAGTGGTAGGCTTTTAGGTTGCTAGTAGGAGATGTTGCCCACCCTACTGATAATTGGGAAGGGCCCTTCATACTTGCACACCAATCCTTTGTGAACTTTGTTCTTAAAGAATTGGAGTGATGCTGGTTGGAGATTTATCAACACCAAATCGCCGACCTTGAACTCTTGCGGTCGCCTTCCCAAGTCTACCCACTTCTTCATCCTTTTTGCCGCCTTCTCCAAGTAAGCCCGCGCAATATCTGCATTTCAGTGCCACTCCTTTACGAAGTGGTAGGCTGATGGACTACTCCTAGTATACCTGATTGCCATTGTGTGAGGAGTTGATGGTTGTTGTCTTGTAATGATCTCAAAGGGGCTCTTGTTGGACGCAGAGCTCCGCTGCAAGTTGTAGGAGAATTAGGCAATGTCCAACAACTTCACCCAATCTCGGTGGTTGACACTCACGTAGTGCCTAAGATATTGCTCTAGGAGCAAGTTTATCCTTTCAGTTTGGCTATCTGTCTGGGGGTGAAGGCTTGTGGAGAAGTATAACTTAGACCCCAATAATTTGAATAGCTCGGTCCAAAATCATCCCAAAAATCGAGCATCTCGATCACTTATGATATTGTGCGGAACTCCCCAATACTTCACCACATCCTTCATCATCAGCTTGGCTGCCTCCTCTGTTGAATAATGTAGGGGAGCAGCAATGAAAGTTGTATACTTTGAAAATCGATCGACCACCATGAGTATCGATCCGAGTCTCCCTACTGTGGGCAAGCTTGATATGAAGTCCAAGGAAATTCTCTCCCACAGCCTTTCTAGTATGGGCAACGGCTCTAAAAGTCCAATCAGCTTCCGTTATTCCACCTTGTCTTGTTGGTAAGTGAGGCACATTCGAATATATTCCTCCATATTAGTCCCCATCTTCGGCCAATAGAAGGCTCTCCACGAGAGCCAAGGTTCAATGAATGCCTAGGTGTCTAACCCAAAGGGAATCGTGACACTCTCTTAAGAGTTCACGTCTTAGATTGTCCACTCAAGGAACATAAACCCTATTCCCTTTGGTGTAAACGAGTCCCTCTTGGACCTAAAATCGTCATGCCTTGCATTCTTTAATGATTTGTATTAGGGCTCTTGCTTGGGTATCACTATACAGTCCATCCCTGATCCTGGAAAGGAAGTTAGAGTGCAACTAACTTACTTAGCCTTTGCCCTCCAATTGTACGGCATTCACACGCTCCACTTTCCGACTTAATGCATCAGCTACGACATTCGCCTTTCCGGGCTTGTACTCCATTACTAAATCAAACTCATCTAGGAAGTCCTGTCATCGTGCTTGCTTTGGGGAGAGTTTCTTTTGAGTTTGGAAATAGCTCAAAGCGATGTTGTTTGTCCTCAGTACAAATCATGATCCAAGAAGGTAGTGTCGCCAAACTCGTAGACAGTGGATCACCGCTGTCATCTCCTTCTCGTGCATCGGATATCGCCGCTTGGTCTCGTTGAGTTTGCGGCTCTCGTAGGCCACCGAATGACCCTCCTGCATGAGCACTCCCCCAATAGCGAAGTCTGAAGCATCTGCATGGACTTCGAAAGGCTCCCCATAGTCTGGCAATTTGAGCACCGGTTCTTCCAATACAGTAGCCTTTAGATCTTGGAATGCAATCTCACATTTGTTAGACCACCTCCAAGGTTGCTCCTTCAGCAACTCCATCAGTGGAGTTGCACACTTCGAATACCCTAGTAGTTGATGAAACCAAGGAAGGATCTCAACTCTGGCACCTTCTTTGGAGTTTGCCATTCCGCAACCGCTTGCACTTTTGATTTGTCCATCCGAATGGAGCCATCACCGATTCGATGCCCCAATAATAAGATCTCCATTTGGGCAAAGTAGCATTTCTCGCTTTTCACGAACAAAGTGTTCTCCCAAAGAACCTTGAAAATTGTCCGAAGGTGCTTGACATGCTCCTCGAGCGTTTAACTATAGACGACGATATCGTCTAAGTAGACGACCACGAACTTGTCCAAATACTCCTTGAATAGCTGGTTCATGAGAGTGCAGAATGTGGTCGGAGCATTGGTTAAGCCAAAAGGCATCACCAAGAACTCAAACGCTTCATACCTGGTCACACAGGTAGTCTTCACTTCATCGCCTTCAGCAATGCGCACCTGCCAATACCCCAACCGAAGGTCGAGTTCTGAGAAATACTTGACTTTGCCAAACTGGTCGAACAAGTCCGCGATGAGTGGGATGGGATACTTATTCTTCACCGTCACTTTGTTGAGGGCTCGATAATCGATGCATAGTCAAAGGCTCTCATCTTGTTTCTTCTAGAAGAGAACTAGAGCTCTGAATGGTGCTTTAAAGCTATGGATGAGACCACCGCTTAGCAGTTCACCTAATTGCTTTTTGAGTTCTGCCAACACTGGCGGGGGCATGCAGTAGGGTGGTCTCGCTGGAGGCTTCACTCCTAGCTCCAGCTCGATATTGTGATCCACGCCTCTGCGTGGTGGAAGTCTTCAGCAACTCGAGTGGCATAACGTCAGTGAACTCTTTCAGGACGTTTGCTACCATAGCAAGTTCATGCATAGCCTTCTCGTCGAGTGGCTCTAGCTTCATAGCAGCCACGAATGTTAATTCACCTTTTTACACCCCCTTCTTTAGTTGTAATGCCGATATATGTTGGGGTTCCTTGGTTCCTCTCCGAGAGACGGGAACCACACAGGGGTCGTCACCTCCCATCATATACAGGGAGTTTAGGAATGACATCGGCACCAACTTCGTCGCGTGCATGAACTCCATTTCGAGAATTACTTAGAAGTTGTCCAATGACACCACCATCATGTTTGTGCTCCCGCTCTATGTTCTGATCTTGATGGGGACTCTCTTTGCCAACTTGGAGATTCGCCTAGCCTCTGAGTTCACCACCTTCATTCAACTTGGGCTCTTCTCCAATATCAGCCTAAGTCGCTTTGCTTCTCGATCGGCGATAAAGTTGTGGGTAGCGCCTGTGTCCACCATTGCATGGGTCGTTTGGCCATTGAGCTTGATGTCTACGTACATCAACTCACGACTTCCTACTTTTTGTAGCCTTGTCTTCGTGTTCTCCCCCACTTGACCAAGCATGGCGTTCAACAAACACATTGCTCTCATCCGGGGTCCTTGCGACTCCTCATCATTGTTGCTGGATTCAGAACTACTCAAACTAAGAGTGATAGCCTTGCCCTTGTCCGATCTGGGGGGGTGGATGGAAGCTGTTAAAGTATTGAGTGCCTGTTTTTGTGGGCACTCCATCACTATATGCGGCCCTTCGCACAAGAAGCATCCGTCAGGTTTCGAGGCCTTACCCTTCAAGCTTGGCCCTTTGTAGGAACTCTTCTTCCTTTGTTCGCCCCCAAGCTCCTTCCCTCGAGAATACTTTGGAGGGTGATTACCTGAAGATTGTATCCTTCTTCCCGGGTCTTCGGAGGAAACAAAGTCGGTGAGCCTTTTTGCGGCAGCAATTGCCCCGACCACATCGGTGACATTCCTTCGATTTAGTTCTTGTTGAGCCCATAGCTTCAAACCATCAAGGAAGCTTAATAGCTTATCCTTCTCGGACATGTTCTATATGTCTAGCATTAGTGCACAAAATTGTTTCATGTAGTCTCGAATGGAAGTACTTTGGCAGAGTTGTCTCAACTTTCTTCTTGCGATGAACTCTGTGTTCTTCGGTAGGAACTGAGTTATCAACTCCTGCTTCAAGTCCTCCCATGTATCAACCCGACACTGACCTTGTTGGATCTCCTCCCAATGGGTTTGCCACCAAAGTTTTGCATCTCCGTTCAGATACATTGTTGTTATAGAAACTTTGGTTTCTTCATAATCGGGCCTTGTAGCTCGAAAGAATTGTTCCATGTCGAATAGGAAATTCTCGAGCTCTTTAGCATCTCTAGCCCCTCCATAACCATGAGGCTCGGGTGCCCTCAAGTTTTGTGGTGGTGCAACACGGGTGTTGCTTCCTTCCGCATTTAGTGCTCTTGTGAGCATGGTTACTCTTGAAGTGAGTTCCGCCACAACTTCCTGCAGGTGTTGCATGGAGTCTTTGGTGTCATATGACAATCGATCGACTAGGGCCTCAACCTTGTCAATCCTGGACTCCGCTTCTTCTTGCGAGCTCTCTACCCCAACAAGCCTTCGTTGGCCATGGTAGAGTTCCTCCAAGCTCACTTCAAGAACATCCAAGCGGGTTTCCGCCATTGTGAGTCTCTCCTTGTGACTCTTTTTCTCAGTTGGCGCTCCAGATTGCTCCTCCTCCACTCGCGGAGAGTAGCCAACTTCTCGCTCATCATGTTCGCTGTCGCGCTCCTCTTGAGCGACTCCAATAGCATGAGAGCGAGTGTGCACTTGCAGCCCACCTACGGTTGCTTGGGGCAAGGGTCCGGCTTGCCCCATCTTGCTTGATTTGCCACGATGCTTTGCCATGGCAAAGTTGCGAAGTTCCTTCGCTGCTCGCTTGAAGTGCTTGCCCGCTCTGATACCACAATGTCACGGCCTTAGCTGGAATTACCTAAGGCGTGAGGCACCCTTGCGGCCAAGATGTGAACTTAACTTGCGTTGCCTAAGTCGCGAGCCACCCTTGCGGCAAAGACGCGAACTTAGCTTCCGTTGCCTAAGTTGCGCTTCGCTCTTGCGATTTACGTCTGCAAAGATCATCCCACTTACAACCTCTCGTAGGTCCCGAAGGACCTATAAAAGAGAAAGTTGATAAGCTCGAAGAACGAGCGATGGACAAGTCCCGACGTCTCGCCAAAAGGGAAAGCTTTACAAGCAATTCAGCGAGCACCTTCTATGCATAAGAGAAAAGAGGGAAAGGGGGAAAACAAGGACTTTAGAGGGTTGAACGAACAACTGCAAGTCCACAAATAGCTGCTCACCGGGTGCCGGGCGCGACAACAAGTTTCCGTCAAGGAAACGTGCGAACTTGCGAAAGGTTGTTCAACGCTTGACACTATACCGAAGCCCCATCACCTATGGTGCCACCCGGGTGGTTCCAGGGTGCTGAGATGGCTAACGTTTTATGAGCGATAGCAGGCTACAGAAAACAGCCCGTGGCACACAAAAACGGAGCTGTTTTGGGGCTATTTTGCTCGGTTCGGTGAGCGGTCGCTTTGTAGCACTGCAACTTGTTCGAACTTACATTTTTACAAGAAAAAGGATTTAAAACCAAGACAAAATATGCTGCCAAGTAGTTGTACATGTAGATGAGAGTGACGAACAGTTCATTGAATGGAGTTGTTATGGGTGCACGATGACCGTTCGTGACATGTTGGTGACTTGCCCATAGGGGCGCCCACTTGTAGTGGCGCCTACGTGCATAGGTGGTGCCCGCGCCCCCCTTGCAGTGGCCACCGCCTACAGGGATATTGTTAGAACCCTTGCATATTCTAAGCTTGGGGTTGATCTCTTTAGGGGATCGGCCTCCTTGGAACTCTATAGGGGTTCCTTTCTCTAAGTTGCTGCTCA
Organism: Musa itinerans; assembly: GCA_001649415.1. Lineage (NCBI taxonomy): Eukaryota > Viridiplantae > Streptophyta > Magnoliopsida > Zingiberales > Musaceae > Musa > Musa itinerans. The sequence continues at coordinate 102,805 of LVTN01000948.1, read as the reverse complement.
AAGGCTGCAGAAAAGATTTATCTATTCCTTGAGAAAAGATGATGAATACATGGCTATTTATAGGGCTTCTAAACCCCAACTCCTAATAGGACTGCTACTCAAGACTCCTACTTCTAACCAACTCCTAATATAACTCCTATTCACGAATTATATTCATTTACAACTCCTAATGCTTCTTTAAGAAACAACCGCCTAACCCTAGCCGGCCTCTTCACCTCTTTAATAGGGGTTAGCTAGGTAGGTTTTATATAAATGCCCCTCTCAATTAGGACTCTCCTAGCTAGAGTCATAACAGACCCGTCCTCTCCAAATCAAATTTGTCCTTGAGGCTGACGATCCATGAATTCTGGGAATTTGATCTTCAAGTCGTCATAGTTCTCCCAAGTAGCACCTTCTGCTGGTAAGTTCGCCCACTGTATTAGCACTTCAGTAGTGGGTCATCGTCGTTTAGTCACGATTCGTCAATCAATAATGGCACTCGGTTGGGTCTGGAGTTCTCCTTGGGTAGTTATATTTGGTAGATGACTTTAGGCTGTATCATTTTGTCCCAACTTGAGCGTTAAACACAACACATGGAAGATTGGATGGATTCAAGAGCTGGCGAGTAAGTCTAATCTATATGCTACAGCTTTAATACGCTCCAAAATTTGGTATGGTCCATAGAACCGAGGTGAAAGCTTCATAGATGCTCTGGTCTGGATTGATGTTTGCTTGTATAGCTGGAGCCGTAGGAAGACCCAAACTCCTACTGAAAATTATCTTTCGCCTTTGTGTTGATTATATTGTTGTTTCATCCTTGCTTGAGCTACAGTGAGATTATCTTTCAGCAACTTCAGCATTTTGTCTTTGTCTTGTAGTTCCCTGTCTACTTGTTCCACTTTAGAAGTGCCCAACATGTATTTTGGGATCACAGGAGGAGGTCAGCCATATAAAGCCTCATAAGGAGTACATTTTATGGATGAATAATAAGTTGTATTATACCACCATTCGGCACAAGGAAGCCACTTTGTCCACTCTTTTAGTTGGTCACTAGTGAAGCATCTAAGGTATGTCTCCAAGCACCTGTTCACCACTTCAGTCTGGCCGTCGATTTATGGGTGATATGTCATACTCCGTTTCAATTTAGTACCATATATCTGGAATAACTATGTCCAAAATATACTCGTGAAGATGCAAGTACAATTTGGCACAAGCATAATGCGTCCCTTATAGCGCAATTCTTTTGAGTCTCAACCGTAATGAGCCATGGAGCTTAGTGATTCCTCCAATTTTTTTATAATCTTACTAGTCTCTAGATCTTCCTACCATTCCCTCTTAAAATCCTCAAGGAAGTCGCTGGTCGAAAGTGAAACGGTCGAAAATTCAGCTTGCTCGGGTAGCCATAAAAGCGCATCTGCAATAACATTCTCTTTCCCCTTTTTGTAAGTTATTTCATAATCATATCCAAGAAGCTTTGTTACTTATTTTTGCTGCTCAGGGGAAGATATCTTCTGCTCTAAAAAATATTTTAGGCTTTTATGGTCGACCTTGATTTGAAAGTGTTGCTCGATCAAGTACGATCTCCACTTGGCCACCGCATGCACAATCGCGAGCATCTCCTTGTCGTAAATAGTCATCTTGAGATGGGAAGGAGATAACACCTTACTAGGATAAGCAAGGGGGTGGCTATCTTGCATTAGTACAGCACCAATTCTGACTCCGGAGGCATCGACTTCAATAACAAAAGTCTTGCCGAAGTCAGGTAGTACTAGTACAGGCATTATCGTCATTGCAGTTTTAAGTTCGTCAAAGGCGATGGTGGCTTTATTCAACCATTGGAAAGCATATTTTTTTAGCAAAGAAGTAAGCAGTGTACTAATCTTTCCATAGATTTTCACGAACTTGCGGTAGTAGCATGTTAAACCGAGAAAGCCGTATAGCGATTTTATGTTCCTCAGGGTCAGCCAGTTCTACATTGCTTTAATTTTATAAGGGTCCACCGCCACACCTTCCTCTGATATGATATGCCCCAGATATTTCACCTTCTGTTAAAGAAAGCTACACTTCGATTTTTTAACAAAAAGAACATGTTCTCGCAAAATCGTCAAAACAAGTTGTAAGTGCTGAAAATGACTCTCAAGAGAAGGGTTGTAAATAAGGATATCGTCGATGAAAACCAGCACAAACTTACAAAGATAATTCCAAAAAATATCATTCATAAGGCTCTAAAAGGTAAAGGGAGCATTGGTAAGACCAAAGGGCATTACTAAAAATTCGTAGTGGTCATTGTGTGTTCGAAAGGTAGTTTTTGGTATGTCTTCTTTGCACACTCGTATTTGATGATACCCGGATCGAAGGTCTAGCTTTGTGCAGACTCATACTCCCTTTAATTCATTAATCAATTCATCTACTATGAAAATAGGGTATTTGTCCTTGATGATTATGTCGTTGAGAGCTCGGTAATCAAAGCACATTCACCATGTTCCGTCCTTCTTTCATACGAGGAGTACCGGTGAAGAGTAGGGGCTGCAACTTGGCTGAATAACTCATGTTTTGAGCATCTCTTTTATAATCATTTCTATTTCATCCTTTTAGAGTTATGGATACCGATATGGTTAGTATTTGCCGGAGGTTTGCCCTAAAGAATCGATATACAATGATCATGCCGATGGGTAGGAGGTAGGTTGTGTAGTTCGTCAAATATATCTGAAAATTCAGCAAGCAAAGGAAGTAGGTTTGGATCTTCAAATTCTGTTGGCTCTCCCTTAGTTTGCTGCTCAAGTTGTACCAAAAAGTCACTATGTGCTTTGTGCAAAACCTTCTCCATTCGTTGTGTGCAACTCGTCGTTACGTCGCCCCCATGTTTTTAGTGCAGTATCACCTATTTCCCCTTACTGTAAAATTTCATAATAAGTTTCACAAAATTCCAAGAAACATCACCTAAAGTCGTCAGTTATTTGATGTCGAGCACGGCCTCATAATCATCAAGAGGGAGGAGGAAGAAATCTGTAATTATCTCTTGGTCCTACAACAATAGTTTCACCCACGGGCACCTATGATCACATTTAAAAATATTAGGAACGAGTTGGTACTAAGAGGGGAGGGGGGGGTGAATTAGTGCAGCGGTAAAATAACATCGGTTTTAAAAATCTTTCATATGTCGAAAACCGATCTCGGAAATATGCTTGACTTAAAATCGTGTTTGTAAATGTATTGAAAGCAATAAGTAACGTGGTTTCCAGTTACAGTAAATTGCTCAAAAGAAACATAAACTAGATTTTTATAGTGGTTCGGTCGTCGTGACCTATATCCACTCCACCGATTCCTCTTCCGTCGAGGCCACTAGCATCCACTATCGGTCTTCCTTCAATGGGCGAAGACCAATTACCCTTTTACACCTCTCTTCTCCTTTTCATAGGTTTAGGAGACAACCTTTATAAGCACTCACTCCTCTCTAAACATAATTCTAAACTTAGAGCTACAGGAGGAGATTTAACAGCGTTTTCTCACTTTAAAACTCTATGTGCTTATGTATGTTAACCAGGGATGAGAGAGGTATTTATAGGCCTCAAGTTGATTCAAACTTGGAGCCTAAAAATGTCTCATCCCGGGTCTCCTAGGTACGGGCGGTACCACCGCCTGTGCTGGGCGGTACCACCACCATTATCAGTCTGACACTGACACTGCACTGGGTGGTACCACCGCCCAGTTTAGCGGTACCACCGCCTGACACTTGACACTGGGCAGTACCACCGCCTAGAGTGGCGATACCACCGCCCGACATAGTCTCAAAGACTGTACGATGATAGTTTCACCTGTTTGGTCACTATTTGGGCCTTCCACTTGGCCCAACAAAGCCCAAAACTTAGGTCACTGAATGGGCTTTTCTCTTGGCCCAAAACAGCCTTATTTCAGGGCTAGTTGGCCCCTAATTGAGTTGGCTTAATTACATTCTAAACTGACTCAATTAGACTCTAAACTAACTCAATCTAGACATAATTGAATACAAGCGAATCCTATGTTATCCGGCATGTCATTGGTTCTTCCTGCGCTTCGCCCGATTCTTCAGCGCATCGTCCTCTCCTTCGACGTATTGCCCAATCAGCATATTGTCTTCTCGCAACATCTGATCTCCTTGGTGTAATGTCCAATCTTCTTGGCCCGATGCCCGAATTCACGGCCTGAAGCCTTCTGCTGATACGTCAACCGTTCATCCAGCCCGAAGTCCAATCTTCTGACATATTTACTTTAGCCCAACGTCTGATTCCTCCTACTTTAATTAATTTGCCCTTTCTGATTGACGTTAGCCCTGCGTTACTCAAAACACTCATTAGATCAAAAATACTCTTAATTGGTTTCATCATCAAAATGAGATTCAACACAAAATTCGTCCATCGACGACATTAACGTCAAATTTGCTGCAATTCTCGATAGGTAAGGCCATCTAGACAGCAACCTTATTGTTCATAAAATTATTAGTGCTTCCGATGTCCATAAGAACAGTGATAGGTTGTTGCTTCAGAAGTCCTCCCACTTTCATCGTTTGCGAGTTCGCGTAACCAGCAAGGGCATGCATTGTAATATCAGCCGGCTACTATTCTTCATCCGCAACCTCTTCCTCATGCTCTTGGATCTCCTCCTCTATGTCTTCAAGAGGTTCAATCAGTAGGAGGCGGCCCCTTTTGCAGCGATGATCGTGATTCCACGACTCGTCACAATGCTAACAAAGACCCTTTGCTGGTCGGTCACGTAGTTCTTCTCTTGTCAATTTTTTTGGCAATGAAGAATGGTTGGGAGAAGGAGGTTTATATGCCATAGGCCTAGGAGAGGTTCTCATCCTCCGAGCATCTTAGTTGAGCCATTCTTCTTGTATTCAGGCGAAAGAAATCGCAGCTATCACGGTACGAGGCTGTCGCGCCTTAACCTCTCCTTTTATCTCTGGCTTGAGTCCTTCGATGAATGTTCCTAACAATTAATGGTCAGTCCAATCGTGAGTAATGTAGGATAGCTTCTCAAACCTGGTTTGGTACTCTTGAATCGTAGAGGTTTATCGAATCTTTACAAGTTGGCCATCGATATTTTCATACTCTATAGGTCCAAAATGATTCAACAGTACATTCTTAAATTGATTACACGTCGGAGCCCCATAATTATATTTCAGCTAATTATACTATTGAATAGCATCTCCTTCAAGGTGGATGACAGCAATTTCCACTATAGCATCATCCGACATTCGGTAGTAGCAAAAGTAACGTTTAGCGCACGAAATCCACCCCGTCGGGTCTCCTTCCTATCGCGGGAAGTCCACCCTCATACGTGGCTGTAGCATGTCCAAGGGATGTCTCTCCTTCTCTGGAGGCCTCTCTAAACTCTTTTTGCTCACTAAAATTTGGTTGGACTCGGCGGTTGTCCAATTCTGAATTCTGCAAACAAAGCGTGTAATTTGTCCTCCAAGCACGATTCAAGCCACAATTCAATCCAAGATTCCAATGTTTCAAATTTGGCATCAGTTGGATCTTGAGAAGTCATAGTATATGCCTATAGATCAGAGATGTCCCTATCTTTTTTTTATTGATGGGTTAATGGTATCGATGGTGGAAGGTTCGGAAGAATTGAGGATCACAGAAAGGTACTGTAGTAGATTTTTACGCCTAAAGTGTAGCAGCTTGGACGTAAAAGATCAGTGGTTTATATTGAGAATTTTTTGACGAAACCAAAGGAAAATCTACTATTAGGAAGTGTCAAGACTGTCATAAAAATTTCATAGAGATTTGGAAAGAAAAAATTCTGTAGCAAGATCAAACAAACTGTGCTATGTGGTTGGAATTCTGCAGTGTAGATTTTCAAGTGTAGCAGCTTAGACGTAAAAGATCAGTGGTTTATATTGAGAATTTTTTGATGAAACCAAAGGTAAATCCGCTGTTAGGAAGTGTCAAAGCTGTCATTAAAATTTTGTATAGATTTGGATAGAAAAAACATAGTAGCAAGATCAAACAGACTATGCTATGCGGTTGGAATTCTGCAGTGTATCTTTCATCATAGAGATGAAAACTTTACGACAAAAAGTTTATGTAGCAATATAGGAACAATTTTTTTTATTTTTAAATAAGGATAACTAAATTGCAGCAGTAGTAAGGTAGGAAACCATAACTTGTTGTAATTCATGGTGAGATCAAAATATGATCCGCGGTGGTGGAGATGACAGCGGAATTCGACGATGATATTTTAAGCAATTGTGGGAATTGCTTTGGGCGGCTGTGGAGGGCTGATGGATGGTTGGATTTTTGAATAAGAATAACTAAATTGCAGTAGCAGTAAGGTAGGAAACCAGAACTTGTTGCAAGATCAAACAGACTATGCTATGCGGTTGGAATTCTGCAGTGTATCTTTCATCATAGAGATGAAAACTTTACGACAAAAAGTTTATGTAGCAATATAGGAACAATTTTTTTTATTTTTAAATAAGGATAACTAAATTGCAGCAGTAGTAAGGTAGGAAACCATAACTTGTTGTAATTCATGGTGAGATCAAAATATGATCCGCGGTGGTGGAGATGACAGCGGAATTCGACGATGATATTTTAAGCAATTGTGGGAATTGCTTTGGGCGGCTGTGGAGGGCTGATGGATGGTTGGATTTTTGAATAAGAATAACTAAATTGCAGTAGCAGTAAGGTAGGAAACCAGAACTTGTTGCAATTCATGGGGAGATCAAAGGATGATCCGCGGTGGTAGAGATAACGGTGGAATTCAGCGATGATCTTTTAAGCAATTGTGGGAATTACTTTAGGCAACTGTGGAGGGTTGATGGATGGCTATAGAAGGGTAGCAAGATGCCAAGAATGCTGCTATAATACCAAGTGTTAGAACCCTTGCAAATTCTAAGCTTGGGATTGATCTCTTTAGGGGATCGGCCTCCTTGGAACTCTATAGGAGTTCCTTCCTCCACGTTACTATTCAAAGGCTACAGAAAAGATTCATGTATTCCTTGAGAAAAGATGATGAATATATGGCTATTTATAGGGCTTCTAAACCCCAACTTATAATAGGACTCCTACTCAAGACTCCTACTTCTAAACAACTCCTAATATGACTCCTACTCAAAACTCATATTCCTTTACAACTCCTAATGCTTCTCTAAGAAACAACCTCCTAACCCTAGCCAACCTATTCACCTCTTTAATAGGGGTCGGCTATGTAGGTTTTACATGAATACCCCTCTCAATTAAGACTCTCCTAGCTAGAGTCCTAACAGATATCCCATGGATGAGATCCAATAAGAGCTAATAAAAGATTATTGGGTAAAGACCCACTAATCTAAGAGGCTTGGGTAATTGAATGAGATCCAGTAACCAATAGAGCAGGATCTATTAGGGTTAATTGATAGGCCATCCTTGGTGTCTCAAGTCTAAGGAATAGGAGGGGAGAGGAGACCCACTAATCTCAAAGAGTGGAGCACTCATACAGGACATCCTTGGTGTCTCAAGTCTAAGGACCAGATACACCACTAGGACTACGGAATCGTTGTCTGACAATAAGGCATCATCAACCATCCAGCATTCCGTAAGCGGATCAATCAGTGAACTCATTCTCCAATGAGCACTTATACCGTATCCCTAGTGTCCCCACATGAGCAGCTATGAGACCAGCTACATCCATCATATGGATGGGTATACAGCACACCAGTCTATCCGGTTATCACGATGTCCCTCTCAAGTATCATATGACCGGGATTATTTGTGATCTGTGTTTAAAGGTGAATCGATCTCATTATTGTGATCTCATCACGATCCGATTCTCATTGCACAAATCCAAGGACATCACAATATATATATGCATATATATGCAATAGTTAA
>LVTN01000948.1:18818-85034 GCA_001649415.1 Musa itinerans | reverse complement strand
TTGCGGCTTGTTGCCCAATCGGCGGTTGACCTCCGCAACCCCGATATCCTTGGCGCAATTCCGCTCTCCTTGGCCCGATGCCCGACGTCCGAAGCCTTCTGCCATCCAATACCCTGACGTGATCTCCTCCGGCGCAACGTCAATTCCTCCTGCGTTAACTGTCTAATCCTGATCAAGTAGACTTGCATCACTCAAAATGCAGTTAAACATCTAAACACAATCAATTAGTTTCATCATCAAAATCCGAGATTCAACATAGTCAACAGTAGTATTTAACTTGGAACTCTTCCAACATACTGCTCCTCCATTTAGGGTGAACACATACCCCAAACTAGACTTACAATTAATGACATTGGACTGGAAACTTGAGTCCATGTAGCCTTCAACCATAAGGCTACTACCTCCATATACTAGTAAAAGATCTTTAGTCCTTCTCAAGTACTTCAGGATACACTTTACTACTTTCTAGTGCTCCTAGCCTAGATCCGCTTGATACATACTCCTGATACTCAGAGCATATGCTATATCAGGCATGGTACATAGCATAGCATACATGATAGATCCTATCGCTGAGGCATGGAGTATCATATACATGTCTGCCCTTTCTTCAAGAGTCTTTGGGGATATACTCCTAAAAAGTGATATCCCATGTCTCATTGGTATGAGACATCTCTTAGAATTTTCTATTCCAAATCTTTTAATAATGGTGTCTATCTACCTAGATTGGAATAAGCCAAGCATCCTATTAGATCTATCTCTATAGATCCGAATCCCTAATATGTAGGATGCTTCTCCTAAGTCTTTCATGGAGAAGTGTCAAGATAGCCAAACCTTTACTGTAGAGAGCATTCATATATTATTCTCAATGATCTGGATGTCATCCACATATAGTATTGAAAAAGTGATGTGCTCCCACTCACCTTTCTGTACACACAAGGCTCATCTTCATTCTTAACGAAGTCATAAGATTTGATCGCCTCATCAAATCTTATGTTCCAACTTTAAGAAGCTTGCTTTAGTCTATAGATGGACCTAAGCAACCTGCACACTTTATCTGGACCATCATTCGACATGAGTCCCTCAGGCTGTATCATATACACATCATCCTCGAGGTTGTCATTGAGGAATATAGTTTTCACATCTATCTATTAGATCTTATAATCATAGTGTGCTACAATAGTCAATAGAATTCAGATGAATTTTAGCATGACTACAGGTGAGAAGATTTCATCATAGTCAACACCTTGCCTTTTACGATACCCCTTAGCCACTAACCTTGCTTTATAGGTCTTTACCTTTCCATCTACTTCGATCTTCTTCTTGAAGATCCACTTGCAACTAATGGGTACAATACCCTTAGGTGCATCAACTAGGTTCCAAATCTTGTTGGAGTACATGAAATCCATCTTAGAATTCATGGTCTCTTACCACTTCTTGGAGTCTATACTCGTAATAGCCTCCTCGTAGGTTTGAGGATCAATATCCTCAACATCCTCTCTCCTAATATGTCCCACATATCTCTCAGGATGATGTGATACTCTGCCAAACCTACATAAAGTCAGAACTTATGTGCTAAGTACTTGAATAGACTCGGGCTATGGAATAATACTTGAGCTAGGTTCTCCAATCTCGCTCAACTCTACCACGCTCGCACTGTCTCCACCAAGAATGTGTTCCTTCTCAAGGAACACTGCTCTCTTGGCTATAAAGACTTTTTAGTCCATGAGGTGATAGAAATAATACCCATTAGTTTCCTTGGGGTGTCCCATGAATATGCACCATTCCGTCTTAGATTCCAATTTGTCGAGGTTGTGTCTTTTGACATGGGTAGGGTAGCCTCAAATCTTAACAACCTTAAGATTGGACTTCTTCCCTTTCTATATCTTATATAGAGTAGACACCATTGGCTAAGTTGGAATTATATTCGGAAGGTAAGCTGTGGTCTCTAGGGTGTATCCCTAGAATGAGACGGGGAGGTCGGCGAAACTCATCATGGACCGCACAATGTCTAATAGTATGTGATTCCTCCTTTCGGATATATCATTGAGTTGGAGTATATAAGGAAGTGTCCATTGGAACATAATCCCATGATTCTTGAGGAATTGGGTGAACTCTATACTCAAGTACTCACCTCCTCGATCTGATCGAAGATTCTTGATACTCTTTCCAATCTGATTCTCTACTTCATTCTTATACTCCTTGAATTTCTCGAAGGCCTCGGACTTGTACTTCATTAAGTACACATGTCCATACCTTGAGAAATCATCAATAAAAGTAATAAAGTAGGAGTAACCACTTATGACATGAGTTGACATAGGACCACATACATCACTATATATGAGTTCCAGCAACTCAATGACTCTCTAGTTCCACTAAATACAGAATTGGTCATCTTTCCATGAAGGCAAGGCTCGCAAGTTGCATATGACTCATAGTCGAATGGATCTAGGTATCTATCTTTTAGCAACTTTTGAATCATTTCCTCATGGATATGACCTAGCCTATAATGCCACAAATATACACTGTTCTCTTCATATGGTTTCCTCTTGGACACACTTACATTCATGATATGTGAAGTAGTGTCTAGCATAAACAAACTATTATGCAATGTATTTCTTATTATGATCTCATCATCTAATAATATTGAACAATCATTGTTCTAAAAAACTAATTTATATCCACTAACTACCAAACATAAAATGAAAATAATATTTTTGATAATAGAAGGAACAAAATAGCAAGCATCTAATGCAATAATAGCTCCACCAGATAGATGTAGGGTGACCTCGCCAATAGTTACTACAGCAACTTTTGCTCCATTGCCCATCTTGAGGTCCATCTCGCCTCTCGCTAATCTCCTAGGTCATGCTAGAACTTGTAATGAATTATAGATATGATAAGCACTACTAGTATATAATACCCATGTGTTATCATAAAATTCTGACAAATAGAGACTGATCATGAATATACTTGAAGCTTCTCCAAGCTTCTGTTTTGCCCTTTCTACAAGGTACTTTTTGCAATTCCTCTTCTAGTGCCCATCTTTGCCGTAGTGGAAGCACTGGCTTTTGTCCTTTGTTGGGTCTTTCTTAGCAACATTTGCTTTACCTGATCTGCCCTTGCCCTTGCCCTTCTTAAGAGACTTTTCTGCCTTTTTTTTCTTTCTGGTCTCACTAGCATAGAGAACTGACTTCTCTTTCTTAATGGTGCTCTTTGCCTCCCTCAACATATTGAGGAGTTCAGGGAGAGTCACCTCAAGCTTATTCATATTAAAATTCATTATGAACCGAGAAAAGGAATCTAGTAGGGACTGAAGTATAAGGTCTACACACAGCTCATCCTCTAAGACCATTCAATAAACTTGTAAGTTTTTCTATCCACTCAATCATCTTAAGGACATGGTTTTGAATCAGTGTCCTCTCAGTTATCCTGGCATGAAAGAGATACTTGGATATCTTATATCGCTAAGTCCTTCATTATTCCTCAAATAATTTATAGAAATGCAGGAGAATAGATATGGTATGCTGTCTCCATAACTCAAGAGTTATAGAGTACAACATGTAACATTGAGCAAGAGTGGAATCCTCTATGTACTTCATATAACGAGTAATCTCTTCCTCGCTTGCCCCTTCCTCGGGCTAGATATCACAATATCAAGGACATATGTGATTTTCTCCATCGTGAGAATGATTCTCAGGTTATAGAGCCAATCAGTGTAATTTGGACTAGTGAGGCTGTTGATATCAAGTATGTCATGTAAGGGATTTAAATGCGACATATTTATGAAAATAAAGATGTAGCATAAATAAATAATATGCAGATTTTACAGAAAAATAAACAAATAAAGATAAGGACTTATATCTTAATCTACTCCCACTATTTTTTCGCGAATCACACAACTCCCACCGATATGTGAATCAGAGACCCCTGACAGATCTCTAATGGGGATCGAGATCCAATCGACATCTTAACGTAACCTCGAGTGATTCGACCAATTATGCTAAGCCCGTAAAGATAGGCAACTCTTGCCAATCACAACTCTTTGTGATTCCTGTCCTATTTGGCCTTTGAACCACTTTGGCTTATAAAGGTAGCAAAAGTTGCTACCCTTTCTCGCCTTTTGCGTCAACGATTTTAATGTTAAAAGTTTTCCTAAAACACAACACATGTAGTTCAAAACCAATCCTTTGCACGAACAACCTAGCTTTGTTACCATTATAGAGAAATCTAGGGGCTATATTACATGCGTAGCAGAAGAACAAAAAATAAAATCTCCAAATTTTTCAATGTTGTATTCGTCGTCGTGCAAAGATTGGTGTACAAAACCCATGATACAGAAAACCATGTGTAAGATAGTTGTATTACCTAGGGAGATCATATATCCCTGAATCCCTATAGATCTATTAGAGAGGATGAATGAGGTCAAGCGTCCTCTTTAGCAGTGATCCACATAGTAGGGCTGTGACAACGCTCCTCAAATCTCTACGCCTATTATCTGAGGAGGAGAATGGTTGAGGAGAATAGGAGGTGATCACCAAGAAGCCTTAGTCTATGGGCCTTTAGTTCCATTCTATTTATAGAGGAACTAAAGGCCATCCTTGGTGTCTCAAGTCTTTGATACCAGACTTATAGGTTTGGCTGTCCCAGATCTAGTACAACTAGTCATTGGGAGTGGCAGTTGATCTTACGAGGGCTATTGAGTGTCGATAGATGATCATCCACTCTCGGCGTCATGAGAGGAATATCCCATGTGTTCTTGCTCAGACAAATCCCTAGCTAGGGTCATTCGGGTTGAGAGAGAAAGAGTTCTCCGGGAGAATCTGATTAGAGTGAGACTCGAGTAGAAATCATATGGGTGATAGCACCATGCTCGATATACGGTCTTTGGGATATTAGATGGATGAGGGACTATAGGTACACGGTAACTGAGGACAAACAGGTCCACTGAATTGGATTCCCGTGTATCATCTAGGGACTACAACGTAGTGGCCTAGTATATCCGTAATCGATGAGTCGAGTGAATTATTACAGAGATAATAATTCACTAAGTTATAAGGAGTTCTGACAGGTATGACTCACGGCCAGCTCAATATTGGGCCTAGAGGGTCACACACATATGGTAGGCATTGCGATGAGGGATATGAGATATCCGTCGGAGCCCTTGTCTTATTGGATATCCAATAAGCCCCTGAATTATTGGATCCCATGGACGAGATCCAATAAGAGCCCATGAGAGATTATTGGATAGAGATCCACTAATTTAAAAGGCTTGGGTAATTGGATACAGATCCAATACCCACTAGGGGAGGATCCATTAGGGTTTGACATAGGACCTCTATAAATATGAGGGATTCAGAGCCTCATAGGCTAGAGTCTTTGCTTGCCTCTCCTATTCTCTTCCCCCTCTCCACCTCAGAGCAGGCCTGGAGTTTTGAGGAGTATCGTCGCAGCCCTACTGTGTTAATCACTGCTAGAGAGGATTCTCCTATTCTCTTCCCCCTCTCCACCTCAGAGCAGGCCTGGAGTTTTGAGGAGTATCGTCGCAGCCCTACTGTGTTAATCACTGCTAGAGAGGATTCTTGATCTCCTTCACCCTCTCCTAAAGATCTACAAGGAAACAGGGATATACGATCCCCCTAGGTAACACAATCTACTCTATACGTAGTTTTAAGTTTCACGGATTTTGCATACCAATCTTCGCATGACGACGAACATCTCTTTGGGAATAGGGGATTTTATTTTCTTGTTCTTCCGCTACGCATGTGATGTCGCCCCCAAGATTTTCCAGCAGACTATACCATAGAGGCGAAGTACATTGCTACAATAGATGCAGCAAAAGAGAGAGTCTGAATGAAGAAGTTCATCACAAATTTTGGAAGTCCTGCCAAGCAATGAGGAGCTGATTCCCTTATATTGTGACAACTATGGAGCGATTGCTCAAATGAGGGAACTTGGGTCTCATTAGAAGTGTTCTGAGGAGATTCCAACTTATTAGAGAGATCGTAGCCCGAGGAGATGTAGCAATGAAAAGAGTTTTATCTAAAGATAACATCATTAATCCATTGATAAAGTCGTTATCTCATATTATCTTGGAGTGTCACAGGGGTCTAATGGAGATCAGACACATAGGTGATTAGCTTTAGGTCAAGTGGGAGATTGTTAGTCATAGGTGCCCTATAAGGCAATCACGTGAGTGATGACACATGTGACATGATATACATTCTTTTTATTTATTATATTTTCATATTTTATCACTTAATATTGCTTGTTGCATATATGCATATATATATTGTGATGTCCATAGATATGTGCAATGGGAATCAGATCGTGATGAGATCACGATAATGAGATTGATTTACCTTTAAACATTGACCCCAAATAATCCTGGTCATAGGTTACTCGAAAAAGACATTGAGATAACCATCTATATGATGGAGGTAGCTAGTCTCATAGCTGCTCATGTGGAGACACTAAGGATACAATGAATGTGCTCATTGGAGAATGAGTTCGCTGATTGATCCACTCATGGAATAATAGATGGTTGATGATGCCTTATTGTCAGACAACGATTCTGTAGTCCTAGTAATGTATCTGGTCCTTATACTTGAGACACCAAAGATGTCCTATATGAGTACTCCACTCTTTAATAACGGATTTATAGGTTTAGAAGTTCCAAATATAGTACAACCAATTATTGGGAGAGGCATCCAACCTTACGAGGGTCATTTAGTGTCGATAGAGGATTATCCGCTCTCAGTATCATGAGAGGAATATCCTATGTGTTCTTGCTTAGATAAATCATTAGCCAATGTCATTCGGATTGAGAGAGAAAGAGTTCTCCGAGAAAATCCGATTAGAGCGAGACTCGAGGATAAACCATATGAGCCTAATAGCACCATGCCCGATATATGGTCTTTGAGATAAACATATATATCTAAAGGATTGGATTCTCCTATATCGTTCGGGAACTATAGCGTAGTGGCCTAATACATCTGCAGTCGATAAGTCGAATGAATTATTATGCAGATAATAATTTATTGAGCCAGAAAGAGTTCTGATAAGTATGACTCACGACCAGCTCAATATTAGGCCTAGAGGGTCACACATATATGGTAGGTGTTACAACGAGTAGAGGTTCGAATATGAGATATCCGTTGGAGCCCCTATCTTATTGGATATCCAATAAGCCCCTGAATTATTGGATCCCATGGATAAGATCCAATAAGAGCTAATAAGATATTCTTGGGTAAAGACCCACTAATCTACTTGGGTAATTAGATGGAGATCCAATACTCAATATGGCAAGATCTATTAGGGTTAACTGGGGACCTCTATAAATATGAGAGAACTAAAGGCCCATAGGTTGGGGCTTCCTAGTGATCACCTCCTATTCTCCTCTCCCCTTCTCTCCCTCAAATAGTAGGCGTGGAGATTTGAGGAGTGTCATTGCAGCCTGCTATGTGGATCACCGCTATAGAGGGATGCTTAACCTCCTTTATCCTCTCTAACAGATCTATAGGAATTCAGGGATATACGATCTTCCTAGGTAACACAACTATCTCACACGTGGTTTTTTGTGTCGGGGGTTTTGCGCACCAATCTTCGCATAACGACGAACACATCATTGAAAAAATTGGGGATTTTGTTTTCTATTCTTCCGTTGCGCATGTGATGTCACCCCTAGATTTTCCTATAGGTCCATCATCGTCGGATCCAAAAGCTATTATGATGTCAATTTATAAGAAGAACTAGACGTGTCTTCTTCTCTCTTCCTATTCTTCATAGGATCACTATGAATGATGGATTAGATACTAAGAAAGATTAAGACTATGATCTATAATCTTAATAATTTGTATATCGTCCCTTGAAGATCCTATCCTTTTATAGGCGATAGTAGAGGGGTCTAGGATAGTAATTAGGAAAATCCCTTCCATCAAGGTCATCTCATAAGGAATCTTATTATAATTAGATTTTTTTTTTATTGATCGATAATCATAATTAAAATTCAATCAGATCTATAATATATTTTACTTAATTAAATATAATCGGATAATCCAACAATTTCTCCCAAACTCGTTATCTCCGTAGTTTAAATCGTTGGCTGTGACGAAGGATCAAGGAGCAGGGGCTAAGGGCCAACCTCAATCTGATTAACAAGACTTAGGCAAGTGATGGCAAAATTATATATTTGGAACGTCTAACTTCGACTCCTAAAACTTAACAATATGGTCATAAGGAAAAAGAGAATGTGAACATTTTGACTGGCATGAGAACTTCTCGACTCTAGACCCTCGATGGGTTCCAAGACCACCCCTCATCCTGCTCACCTTCTTTCACGTCATTGTGTCCTGACAATTAGAAAGATATTAGATCCCGACGGATTCTATATGTCAAAATCACAATGGGAGGTAGATAATAATGAAATCTAGCACACCTATTTAGACGCCTCACCAAAGCAACACATCAAGCACCTCACGTGATCAACACCATGCAAGATGGCTAACTGCAATGCCTGATAGTTTGAACAATCATTCGCTTCCTTGAATTGTTTGATAATCTCGTTTGACAGTCTCATATAACTACCGTCGTATACTAACTCACTATTTAATTCGAACGAGTAGCCGAGCCCTCTATAAATCCTATAAAACTCTTTGAATTCTTTAAATATTTTACTACATTATTATTTTCCTGGCTCCTGCTTAAGCATAAGCATAGATGGAACTTCTATGGAAGGTGCCCGTCAGTTTTAAATTTCCCTCTCTGAGCTACGGTTAGCTTTGTGATATGACATCTCAAATAATCAAAATCTATATTAATAATATACAATTTAAAATTAATGCATGCTATTTATAATATGACATCTCGAACAATCAAAATCGACATTAACAACATAGAACTTCAAATTGATACATGTTATCCTTTTGAGACTCCGAAAGAGAAAAGATTATGTGCTGATACTCCAAAAGAGAACAGATTGTCCCGGATGACCCGTTGCACCCCATCTCCAGGGACAGAGGGACACATGGGTTTTCTTTCTTAGTTTAATACATCATGATTGTAACCTCATGCACGCATGGCGATCTCGAGTTTAAAAGAAGAGAATTCATGCACCAAGCTGCAGTAATCGGACATACAATGATTACACACATTCATGTTCATAGTAATCCAGACCCAACATCTGATCTCTCGCCAAGCTTACAGATTGCACAAGATCCCTAATTTAGAACAGATCACTCTGGCTAAAAGAAAAGAAGGTCAATCTCCAGACGATAACCATGGATATACACAAATTTGACGATGATTCTACAAAGAGATTCGACTCCCAGATTAAGTCGCTTCGACAGACAGAATCTCCAGTTCTGCCCACCAAAGCGGACAAAGTCTTGGCGTAGCAGCTTCTGGTGTAATCGAGATCACTTCACTCAATTTAGAGGCAACTTCCTTCATGGTTGGCCTCTTGCTCGGATCGGGATCGACGCATTCTTGGATGACTTCACAGATGATACGCAGTTCCTCATCTTTGTGGGATTTCAAAGCAGGATCAAGCAATGAGTCGATGCCACCATCGCCATTCGCGTACTCTGCAGCCTGTTGTTTCAGCTAAAGCAGATATCTTAGAAATCGAAAGTTTTGCAGTATAACTTCTCAGCAAACTCAAGAAAAAGAACAGTATGAAGCTGTAATTATTTTCTAGTACTGTTAACAGAGTGTGTGCATCAGCTTACCAAGTTGAAAAGGGAGTCTTGTTCTCCGGTATGTGGAACCTTTCCAGAAACTATTTCTAACAACAGTATACCGAAACTATATACATTGCTTGCAGGAACAGCAGACACGGTTTCAGAGTCATCAAGATCTTCAGCTCCGTGTGTCTTCCCCTTGGCAATAATTTCTTTCCAAACATTAAAATCTGCCACCTGCATTAGATTGTAACAGCATATATATATCAACCAAAAAAAAAAAAACCGTAGCGACTCTGTTGGATAAGCTGATTGGACTTTCCTCCAAAGATAAGATAACATAATCATGCATATCATAGACACTAAGAAATGTACTGGGATCACCTTGGCAGCAAGATCTTCTGATATGAGGATGGTGCTTGACAGCAGGTTGGGATGCGATATGGGTGGGTTCAGCTCATGTATGTGCTGGAGACAGTAGGCTATTCCCATAATTATCCTCATCCGAGCACTCCACTCAAGATTCTCAAATTCTTCTGCCGGGCAAAAGTTAAAACTCAATATATAATTTTATGTGTTGTCAACTGCCTTGGTGTTGAACTTTCATCGAACTCAAACACATTAATTTTCTTACCGTGAAGATGCTCATAAACTGTACCATTCGGCGGATATTCAAGGACCATCATTCTCATAAAAGGCACATTCTCTTCACAGTAACCAAGGAGATTGACAAAATTTTTGTGGTTTATACGAGACAGTGTATCTACCTATACATCCAAGATGTAAAAGATGTCAATGCATCAACCACACGATGATAAACATACTATATGCACTAAATCAGAGAAGGCAATCACTATAAACCAAGAATGAAAAACCTTTTTCCTGAAAAGCATTTCCGAATGCTTTGACCAATCATTAACAGATGTGATAGTGGTTGACACCACTGCCACCTCAACCCCACTTGATAATGTTCCCTTATAGACGATAAAATTTGGATGACTGCAAATGATGTTGCTAAAGTCCTCACAAGCAGCTTCTAGCTCCGAGCACTTTAGTTTTGGTACCCCTGCATATGTGAAGGACAAGACATAAGTTGTGCTTCAATGTACAATATCTAATACGTTGAAAACAGTTCATACATAAATTAACATGTGAACAAATATCTAGTTCATTAGAAATAGTTCCATATCTAAACTAAGCAGAAGCTCCCTTGCCAACAGTGTAATAAGGTATATAATGGAGACAAAACTTCCAAGAAGCCAGTGATTAGAACATATTGTAAGTAGGGAACCGGTTGGTATCGGGTACTGCCAAAACTAACCAGCAAATACTATGGTACTATTCATCTTGATAAGCCATTTTGATGCTTAAAATACTGCCTTGAAGACTAGTAGTACTGACAAAATGCTGCCTCAAAGAACACCAGTATAATACCCAGCCCAAAATCATTTAACTGAGGAGAAGGCTTTCCTGTGAAGATTACGATGTCACAATATCATTCAACATTTCACACATTAGATGATTTTATACAAATTATACACCTGTTTTTCTCTTCGCTAACGTAGATAACATAAGTGTTTATTTAGTTTGGACTTTGGTGCTCCAGTAAACATACTAAGCTTCACCACACTTCCCATTCTTTTGATCTAGAACCATCAATAAACTATAGATGATATGTAAACAAAAGAGTGGTTTAAACATGGAATTAAGGTTAAAACTAGTTAGCTAGCTTCTGATCTGATATGTACTACATTCTAATGGCCAACCAGAGAATAACATAAAAAGGATATACCTGTTACAAATGCCTTTTGCAACTGACCACTTAGACCAGTTTTCCACGGACCTATTGTGGCCACACCCTTGCTGTGGCAAACCAAAAATATGCATGTTGCCAGTGCAAGAAATAAAGCAGCCACTAGCAGAACAAGAATGTATTTCCACATTGCAGATCTTCTACTTGATGTCAGATCATTCACCACAGAAGTTGGTGTTGATTCAGGATGAGTTATAGATGGAGAAACGGGTGGCAGGCTTGGAGATATAGGAGATAGAGATGGCTTTAGTTTGGATTTATCTCTTATTGCAGGAAATGAACCACTTGCAGTGGGTGGAACACTGACAACTTGATTTAGAGGGCCATCACTTCCAGGAGCAGCATGGAGATTCCTGGTTTCTTCAGCCAGCCTACGCCGAACAGTATGTTCATGTACATTTGACAATACATATGGCCCGCCAAAACCAGCTACAGTCAAGGAAGAGTATATTATTATTGTATTAAGAATTTTTCTGTGAACAGGAATATTTGGTCACCACTATATATCTTTTACTTACTGGCCAGATTATTGTTTCTTTTTTCATTTCCATCTGAAAGTCCCTTAGATCTGATGCTTGAAGGCAAAAGTCTTCTGCAGTTGAGATATTTTAGAGAATTTGCATCGTCAGCTATCTAAATAGTTACTGTTGAGATAAATACATATAGAAAGAAACAAGAAAATGTCTTACAGGTTTGGTGTATCAAATATTTGTATGATTTTTCCATTAAGCAGCACCAGAAAGGAGTTAATTTTCTTCAGTTTTTGCCAGCCAGTTTCCCCGAAGCTGATATTTACGTGATAGTAATCAGTACATGAATAACAAAATTGATTCAGTTTATATGGATTGAAACTTCCATATGATGAACAATAAGTATTGGCCAAATATACAAATACAGGGATTTGTACAGAAGCCAAATGACTGATCTTATGGAGAGAATTACATTCAATCCCTTGGACTGCCCAATTTCTAAAGAGAATCCCTTGTTGACAAAAGCTTTACTTTATAATAACTGATTGGAATTTAGAAATTCTGGTCGTGTTCTTAATTATTTTTTGAAATCATCTTCGCATGTAGAAAACATTAAATCTGCATATGGATTGTTAACTCTAATTATGTGCTACCAACAAACAATTAGCTAATATGAATACACTCTAGAATCAGGCTTGATTTCATGCTTATTAGCATGCATCGGTTCCATAAAGAGTCACAAAAACAAATAGCAACTTACCAATTCCCAACTTTGCGGTTTACATGTCCCAAATCATTAGCTTTGTTGCATGAAAGATTTTGATCATGCATCAGATCAAAGTGCAAGTCGGGATTTTCAATCCAGTGTGTGTTGCCTTGAAATTTGTTATGGCAAAGCAGACTGCAAAAACAATAAAAAGATAATTTTTCATTCTCTCATGAAGAAAAAATGTATATTTGCAATAGGAGTCTCACAGATGCTTCAGAGATGGCATTTCTCCTATCTCCTTGGGAATTATTCCATTTAGCATGTTATTCCTCAAGTCCAATAGCTCCAACATGGTTAATCCTGTGATTTCCTTGGGGATGACTCCAGAAAATTTGTTTTTGTAAAGCACACTGTTGACAGAAAACTAGTTATGGCATAACAATGCCAATTATGACAATATTAAATGTCAAATATTAAGAAATTCAATAATATATGTAGCTTGAGGATTATGCCTGAATACTCAAACTTAATATGAGATGTTAGTCTCTTAAGATCTTGACATCCCAAGAGCTTTTAATACAAGCAAAGAAAAGTGCAGCATCTTAACCCTATTCCATGGTGGATTATATCCAGGATGAGATACCTTCCAAATAAATTAGTTAAGACATAAAATCTAATATGCAAAAGTTTAAACATATTTCAAGAAGGAAAAAAAAAGATATCCTTGTAGAGAAAAATACCTATTAGCTCCAATTATTCTTCCAACTATGGTTTAAACTGCAGTGCATCTCACTACCGTTTTATCTAGTAATTCATGTTATAAAAAGTTGAACACATTTTAAGAGTTAGTATTTTCGTAATCACAACCTAGCTGCTTTATCTTATCACACATATCAAACAACTTCTTTATCAAGGGTTAGTAAATGTTTGTATTTCTTGGGTGTATGTACATTGCCTTTCCTCAGCCATACTGTATGCATGGAACCAAGAATTATCATTTCAGAGTATACTAAGCTGGTTTACACTATTAGTCTCCAATCACCTATTAGAGTAAAAGTAAAACACACAACTAGCTCATTACTTAGAGCTAGATCTAAAAACAAATATGGAACTTGACCAAGCCATATGTTATCCTTACAAATTAGCACATAGTTGCAGATATATATATATATATATTCATCATTTTTAATATAGAACTTTTTTAGTGTATAAATTTTTGAAGTATACATACTAGTTGAGAAGCTCCTCCATCAAGCAAATTAGGTAATCTCAGTGATTTAAAAAATGTTAGGCTCCATCAAGCAAATTAGGTAATCTCAGTGATTTAAAAAGCGCTAGGCACCAAAAGGCGCCAAGGTCCAAAAACGCCCGAGGTGCTAGGCGCTCGCCCGAGCGAAGCGAGATGCTAAAATAAAAAAATATATAATATAATTAATAAATATAATTATTTAAATAAAAATATGATATTAAATTAAGAAAATCTTGCAAAATCACAATATCACATTAACAAAAAGTCTCAAAATTCAAAACAATAACAATAATTTTAAATAAATAAAAAATAACAGTATTAAAATCAAAATAATATATTATTAATCTAATAAATAAAAAAATACTATTACTAGTATACAGTTAACAATATACTGTTAATATACTGTTAACAGTATACTATCGAGTCGATGTGAGAAGAGTGAGTAAGAGTAAGACAGCAATAGTGAGCAGCGAGCAGCGGTAGCGGGAGCAGCGACACTGACAAGCAGCGACAGTAGCAACAAGCAACAATAGTAGTAGTGGTAACAAAAGCGCAGCATAAGAGTAAGACCGATGCTGCTGACTGAGAGCAGCGATAGTGGCAACGGCGAGCAATGACAGTGGCAGTGGCAGTGGAGAGCAGTGACAATGGAGAGAGGTAACGGCAGTGGAGAGACGCAGCGACATCGGAGAGGAAATGTCGGCAGCAGAATCGCGAGCAGGGTTAGGGTTGGGGAATTCGCGAGAGGGATACTAGGAGGTTGATATCAATGCTTTGGTTGGTTCGATTGAACCAACTAAAGCACCAGGGTCACTTGGTTTAACCCAGGCGCTCACCTAAGCCCAAGCGTCGGGCGCTTCAGGCAAGCGCCCAGGTGCCACCTCTTTGAAGCGCGCCGCCTGGACATGAAGCGAGGTGCTCGGGCCTCACCTCACCTCGCCCAAGCACCTAGGCGAGCGCCCGAGCCCCTATTGAAAACACTAGGTAATCTAAAGCAAGAACTGGCTGATGTTGTTGCCCTGTTCTCGCCAATGAATCACACAAGTTTTCTCCACATATATTTGTGAGCACACAAGACTTTGCACAGCATGAGACCTGCTAAGCATGGGGTGCAAGTATTGCCAACACATGCCATGCAATCACTGTAACTGCATGCTGCAGGTAAATCTATGTTTGATATCTATTAATTATGTTTTCATTATAAATTCTTTTAATTTCTAATCACAATCAACATGCTTGAGAACATGGGTTGTCATTTGGATTCTTAGATGACAATACAACCTGGTAAATACTATTTTGTGACCTAAATGAGCGATGGGATGGGAAGTACCAATGACGTCAATCATAATTGTTTCTCGAGAACATATCCCTTTTCTTGATTTTAACATGGACTGACCAAACCAGTTCACTATATGAACTCACGGGCCTAGATTCACTTCTATTGGGACTGATTATTAATGCTACTAGTACTAAGGTGCCTCTCCTCCGATGCGATAGAGAGAAAACAGTTCACAGTCAATCAGCCATCAGCCAGCCACCCAATGATTGGAATTGTTGGAGGGAATGCAATAATGCTTGAAAGGCTTGCGAATAGCTAATTAGGCTGTCTCCCTTCTTTCCTATTCCTTCTTTCACATATTTTCTTTCCATTTTTATTTTTCTGCTGACACACCTGTCTCAGTGCAGCAGTGTGCTAGAGCATTTTGACAGCACATATGGATCCATTTGCTAGCTGATATCGACATGCCATCAATAAGGAAATCCTTTTTTGAGACTTTAAACCCAAAAGAGACAAAAAATCACATGTTTAATAGGTGCTTTTAAGTAATGCATATTTTTAGAATAAAGAAAAATGGAGCTATCACAAATTGATTTTGATGGGAAAAAGAACAAGAGATGTTCCATAAAATTCATTGGAATAAGAAAAGGTAAACAGATATAAATTACAAGGCGTGCATGTTCATCAAATGATTTCTTTTTTTGGAAAGCTCTACACAGATTTAAATAACTCAAACTAATCCTTATAGTTCTTTTTAAACTCATGCTTATTGAATTATGGTTCCTTCTAATTAACAGTGGTTACATTGAGGCAACCGTAAGAGATGTTCTCCATCCACATATCATGTCAATTATATTCAAGTTATTTTTTAAACTGAATTGTAACTTACACAGTTCTCAGGTGGCTCAGCTTTCCAATCTCGGGTGCCAAAATGCCTCGCAAAGAAAATTCTTTTAGGTTCCTGCAAATGTGCCTCATTAGTAGACCTTGAGGACATAAAATGAATCGATAAACATACTATCAGGACCATTGTAATGGAGAAAATGAATTACGTAAAAGATGAATGAAACATGAAAATGAAGTGTATCTTCTGTGCCAAAGTGTTTTTGCTTCAAAATAAGTTAATGTCTAATTTCCATCAAGAAGAAGCCATCAGGACACCATTTATGTTTCTTGTGAATTCCATGTCGTATCTGCCAGAAAGCACCATCTTTGGAAGTAGTACGCTATCCTACATTCCATAGTCAAGGATGACCATTATGCCTCTGCTATGAGGGAAGCAGCTCTCTTAGATCTACTTTGCTACACAACAATCTGAACCATGCACCATTCATATTTAAAATTTGAGTTGCATGTGCTGGTCTTACTACCATGATCTTGATGGTCTTTTCGTCGCATATGCTTGACAGGAAAATTGACCAAAAGGGTCAGGCAAACAGCAAACAAATTAATTTTCCTGTTTATTCCAATATATTACACTTTTGAGGAGGAGGAGGAGGAGAAGAAGAAGAAGTAATAGTAGTGATATTAAAGTGGCATTAATCAAGTAAGTCAATTTACAAAAGACTACACCTGTCTCCTAAACCTAATTAAAGTGACATTAATCAGGTACGGCCTTTTTTTGTTAGTTTAACTATGTTGACCCTCCTAAGGCAATTCAACAAAAAGTTATCTAGGCCAAAGTGATATTAAAGTGACATTAACCAAGCAAGTCAATTTACTAAAGCCTACACTTGTCACCTAAACCTAAATAAAGTGACATTAATCAGGTAAGGCCTTTTTTTTTGTTATTTTAACTGTGTTGACCCTTCTAAGGCAATTCAACAAAAAGTTATCTATGCCAAAGTTAGGCAGTTAATATCCGACTAATTAAAATGAAAAATAGAATGCAGCTTATAGAGTTGGCAAAAAGAAAAAGCATGTTAACATTAGCAAAACAGAAAAGTATGCAGAACATGATGTTATTGAAGGCACAGCATAATAACAAAATTTGCAGAAGGTTAAGAAAAATAAAGGTGCTGGTCTGTAAGGACTCTAGCTAGGAGAGTCCTAATTGAGTTTCATTGAAAGAGGCATTTATGTAAAACCTACCTAGCCGA
The DNA here is from genome assembly GCA_001649415.1 of Musa itinerans. Taxonomy (NCBI): domain Eukaryota; kingdom Viridiplantae; phylum Streptophyta; class Magnoliopsida; order Zingiberales; family Musaceae; genus Musa; species Musa itinerans. Next base: position 67,738 of record LVTN01000948.1, on the reverse strand, counting down.
CCCTTATTAAAGAGTTGAAGAGGCCGGCTAAGGTTAGAATTAGTTTGGAGGTTGCTTCTTAGAGAAACATTAGAAGTTGGTTAGAAGTAGAAGTCTTGAGTAAGAGTCCTATTAGGAGTTGGGGTTTAGAAGCCCTATAAATAGTCATGTATTCATCCTCTTTTGAAAAAGAATGGAGGAATCTTTTTAGCAGCCTTTGAGCAACAACCTGGAGGAAAGAACCACTATAGAGTTCCAAGGAGACCGATCCCCTAAAGAGATCAATCCCAAGCTTAGAATCCGCAAGGGTTCTAACATGGTCCAAGTCACTAAGTTAGAAATAGGCAGAACAGAGTAATCAAGATTAAACTATTTAAAGCAGACAGTAGATCCTATCGAGACAATTATCGCACATGATATGAATATGTTCATCCCAAACGAATAGGTTATGTACTTAGTATCCCATTGCAATTTACATTAATAACGATTTCTTGTCAAATATTTTTATGTTCATAGGCAACCGATATCTAGTCGCGAAGAACAGAACGCACCAGACCAAGGAATGAAGAGAACGCAAAGTAAAGATGGCGACGAACTTACAGCGTCACTACTTTACCATCGAGACAATGGACGCCAGTCCAATAGCACGGGTTGTTGTCCCTGGGGTTCCAGTTCGCCAATGCCCCATACGGATCAGATTCCACTCTCAACCGGAATTGCAACAGAGCCAACCCTTCATCAAAATTCAGCGTTCTTCTTTTAAGACATTACCAGTGTCACCAAGACGACAGACACCCAAGAAATCAAGAAAATAACAGACACACATACCTTCGAGGTTAATCGACAAGCATTCATCGGTGAAGAGGTGGATGATCAGGACCACGCACAATACCTTCCGCAAATGGAACCCGGCCAGCTTCCATCTTCCTCCCATTCCACTCAAATCCGATCTTCAAAAGGTCGCTCCCGTGACAACCTATCCACAAGCATACCTCCTCCAGATCAAAATCGACGAGGGAATGATCGATCCACCCCCGCAACAACTATCGGTCATATACGGACTTCTAGAACTGAGCGAGCGCTCGAATTCTTCAATCCGAAGTCCATCAACTTGCGAACTCACCTGAGAAAAAGAGGAACGACAGAATCCGGGAATGCTTCGAGCGCAAGAAATTTCGCGTCCCAAAAAGTATGTTCTCTCAGAACGAGGAGATGAAAGGTGAAGGGAAAAGGTGCTCACATGGTGGGCCGACGATCTCATCCGAGGGCGGTGGGTGTGGAGTTTGCTCTCAAAAGGGAAGAGGAATGATGACAGAGATGAAACGAGTGCACGAAGACATAATTACCCGCTCATCTTCTTTTGTAAAATATTATTGAAATGATGATAAAGATGGAAAGAAAGCACGTAGCGATTATTACTCTATTGCCTTTTTTAATTCAAAAGTTTTTTGGAAATCCTACGCGTTTTTGTACTACCCACGCGGCTACCGGCCATTTGCACTGACGCCCATCTGGGTCCGGCAGCTGCCTCCTGCAAGTGGGAGGCGCGAGGCGAACGCAAGGACGGAATGGCTAGGAGAAGCATTGCTGTTACTCGTTACATCTAAGCCTCCTCTTTGGAACGTCGGGTCGAACACGCCCACTGCCCTTTTGGCCGACCGTGGTTTGTTTATTATTTTTATTTAGATTTTTTACTTACCTCTAATCCAAAATAATTAAAAAATTAATTTTTTTTTCAAATCGTCTCAAATTTTAAAATTTTTTAAGAGTATTTCTTATTAGAAATGACCATTTTACTTATGTGATCTTTAGTTGTGTCTCCATCCGATTACATCTCTACTTTATCGGTTGTTTTCTTTCACTTTGCATCTAACAATCTCACCTGTCAATCCTCGTTCACATGCTGTGATTGATCGCAACCCTCATCCGCCAACACCCCCCCAAGCCACTTGTGCCTCAGCATGCAAGTTGATAACCAATATTAGTCACCCGGTTTCCTTTTCTTGTCACTTATGCCTTTGCATGAGGGTCAATTTGTTAAGCAATTAGGTATAAAAATCTTTCAAAGTTACAAGGGTAAAATAGTATTTTTATACAACTAGGGGTGCTTTGTAAAAAGAATTTTAACCTGGGATACTCTACTAAAAAAACTTGAAGTTAGGACCTTTTTCTAGATATTCGTCTTTTAAACTATCAATCGAAAAATTGATTATATTTTTCGTTTGTTATAGTATTATAATCTGTTACAATATGTTGATCATCATAACAAAAACATTATAAAATTTATTTAAAAATATGATAAATAAAACAAATTGAATCAAAACACATCAAAAATAATTTGATATATCATACTAGAATTCAAATAGGTATTTATAATAGTTTAGGAACAACATCACTTGAATAAAAATAAAAAATTAGATTATTATAGTGCTTTGGTCATCAAAACATAATAATAATTATTAAACCTATTTGAAAATACTATAGATCATACAAATGAACTCTTAACCTATACTAAATCTACCAAAAGACTAATAACATGATATCATAATGGTCTACGAACAACAACAACCTAAAAGATATAGTATGATATCACTTATAGTATTTTTTTTAAAAAAAATTAATATTTTAATAAAAAAATATTATTAAAAAAATACTATAAAGGACTCAAACGAAAATACACTAATAATTCAAAACCAATGAAAATATTAAATATTTTAAATATTTTTGAATTAACGGTACAGCTAAAAACACCAAAAGAAGAATGTTGTTTGAAAAAAAACCAGAAATATTTTTTAAAAGAAAATCATCCTATATATTTTGAAATAACAAATTTATCCTTATAAATGCTACGTAACTCTCACGTTAATAACTTATATGGTAGTTTCTAAAAACTTATATGAATTTTAAATTAAAAAATAAATAATCACTTATTTTGCAGGGATATATTTGGTTTGGTTATGCACTGCGGTTTGGATGATTAAAAAGCTCGAGCAGGAAGGATCGACCGGATTCGGAGTTCGGTTCCGTGGACTCACAGTGAATGCGCTCACAGAGAGGATCGAAGACGCCATATGCGACTCCCGAACAACTCCACTCCGGCTATGGCAGTCATCATTAAACCAAAGCAAACTATGTAAGAGCATTACGCTAAGTCGTATCGTTTGTACATCTACGCGTAGTATAAGCACACACAGATGGACACAGACCGGTGGCACTTTACTGTTCCCTCTCAAGGATACAACCTTACGCCGCAAGACTGCAACCGAGACCGGTAGAAAGCAGCACGTGCTTTCTTCCCTCGGGTTGCACGCTTCAAGTAACCATCAACCGAGGAATCGGCTCAGCCGTCGGATGGCGATCCAGCCATCTCCTCCGAGATGCTCGCCAGCGACCTGAGGTTGCACCGGATGATGGTGTCCGCGAACACGCAGGTATCCTCCGCCGTGTTGCCCGGCGGCACGTCCACCACGTACGACTCCACCACGACGGTCCCCGTCCCGCCACCGCTCACGTGGAGCGTCGTTGTCGACTGGTAGTTGCTGAGCCGGTGGTCGCCGCCTACGACAGAGAAGCTGATGACGTGCCGGTCGTCGTCCAGAGTGTCCAGCCGCTCCGTGCTGGTCCCCGCCGGCAAGCCGGACACCACCGTCACCTCCCTCACGCTGCCCACCCCGCCGTCCCCCGCGCTCAGCTCGCAGTCCTTCACGAACTTCTTGTAGTCCTGCGGCCGGTCAAAGCGCCGGACCAGCGACCAGACCGTCGGCAGCGGCGCCGCCACGTACTGCACGTTGACTGAACCGCACTGCCCCGGGCCCTTGTGCCGGCTGTGGTACCGCCTTAGCACCTCCTGCGTCGCCGGGCTCCCCGCCGCGGGTCTCGGCAACAACGGCATGTTCGTCACGGACCGCATCCGTCCTTATCGTCACCTACTCAAGCTCTCGATCACTGCTTATAAGTCTCCTCCCAGTGGCGGTGATACCCAAAGTCTAAACGCGGGTCTTGCTTCGAGACCAAGTACATCATGCGTTAGCTATTTTGTCTTGTCCGGGTGAGACTTTCCTGTCTCAAACGTATCCTAACCCATGTTTAGGCCTTCAGACCACGATAACTACTGTTTTCAATTCATTTTGCATGTGCTCGAACCATATTGCCAAGGTGACCTTGGTACCCTCTTGTTCTTCGTGTTCTTATTGGGGTGGATAAAGGTGTTGGGATGTAGCTGGCAGTCTTGTCCGGCATTGACTAGCGAGCTAATTCTTTGGTGACAAAAGGTCGGCAGCTCATCTTGCTTGTGAGATCGGCGCACGGTCCCGCTAACCGTGGCTCACGGTCCACCTTGGCAGCGGCGGTGGGTAGAGCGGGATATGACGGTGGCAAGGACGAGGAAGAAGACAGAGGCGGAGTGTGCCGGCCGACAAGTAACTGGATAAAAGAAAAAAAGCAGGCGCGGGGCGGGGCGGGGGGGGGGGGGGGGGTGGGTGTTCTCGGCACGAGGGCCGCGCGACGTTGTGGCTCCGGGGGGCAGAAATGGATGGTGCTGATCGGCACGTGGCTTTGTCGTCCCATGCAAGCGGATAAGTACGCGCACTGTAGCTGCTCCGTTTTCGAGTTCATAAAGAAAAAGTAGGGAAACAAAAAAGGAGAGGAAGAAAACAAAGCAAAAGGAGGATGTCGTCTTCCTCCAAGCTCCATCGTCGGCGGCCCGGCGAGCTCAGTCAGATATTTCTTTGGGGCTCTCCCCAAAAGATCTTCCCTGTTGCGGCGGCTCCCCCGCGCTCTCTCTCTATCTCTCACAGAGGCGACCCGTGGGGCCCAAAGGTGAAGTCACCTCCGACCTCACCAGCGGGTCCCACTGGTAGGCGGACCAAGTTGGGTGAGGGTCACAGTGCCTGGCGAGCTTCGGCTCGAGGACTTAGTGAACAAGACATAGGTTTGGTACGGAGAATTCGGAGAGGCGTTGTGATATGCTCTTATGTATCAACTCGAACGATTTATGCTCAATGTAACATGTAATTAATTGGTTGGTGTAATAAGTGATGCAAGCGGCTAACACGCGAATGATTAACATACATTTATATTTATATTATTAATGTGTATTTAGATAAGGAGATTTAAATAAATATATTATCGTTGTGAAATGTTTTAAGTATTTGATAAATGATAGATAAAATCATAATTTGATAATTTGATAAATGATATATATATATATATATCGACACGCTCGTAATTCAATTTTATAGGAAACTCAACTACTTCCCTACGTTTGCCACAAATTCTAAAATAGAACTATGATTGGCTTGAAATCTCTAACATATCAAATAATTAAAATATATCATAACACACCGATACTAAAAAGAGGACCAACGTATTGTAAGATAATCGAGTTGAATCATAGAAAAGATCCTTATGTGCTAATACAAACTCATGGTTCATGATTACGATCAAGAAATACCTTCTTCCCGATTCCTGGGATATTAAAACAGAGTTTAGACCCGTGTGTCGTAAAAAAAGAATCCGTAGGACTGTGATTCGATATGATATTATCCAGCTGAGTTTGGACCTGAATATTTAAGCGTCACAGTTTGGTTGTTATCGGATCCGTTACGGGTTCCAAACCCGACCATAAATTCACAGCAGACTTGATCTGTCTGTCATCGATCGCGATTAGAGGGTTGGACAAGCCACGTCCAGCACGAGAACGAATGAGCCTAAGTCGGACCCGCCATCCACCATCTGCAACAAATACCGCGACAAAAGGGGACGATGCCAGTCATCAACTTCTTATCTAGCTACAAGTCAAGTAAGCCCAGTAGTCTGTCGGTCAACTGCGCAACCCACGACGGCCATGAAAGAGACAATAAAGAAAACGATTTAAAGCAATGAAACGTCCAATCCTCCTTCTTAACCATTCATTCTCATGAAACTGTTGTCCGAAGTTGGTTGTCCTTGTTTGCAGCCGAGTCAAAAAGGTCACTTTCTCGAACTGATTCCGTTACAGCCGAGACATAGATGAACCCCACAACGTTCAAACCGTACTCAGTTCACGTGTACAGAAAGCCCATGCCCCATTTGAAAGAGCTTTTTGAAGTTCGAACGAGGAGGAGGGAGTGGCTAAACCATTAAATTATCACTAGTCTTGACTGAAACATGCTATTTATTTTTCATTTTAATTAAATATCTATCAGTAATCATAATTCAGGATCAAAATAATGTGATTTTAATTGACATTAATAATAAAGTACCAAAGGCATTTCAAAACGTCCTGACCAGCTTCGTGACTAGATGACGTGGAAGAGAATGCGTGGGGCCGAAGCTGACTGCTTCCGTGCAGTTTCCCTCGCCACTAAATCCAACCATATGATGTGGGCGAATCACAAGCATGGTTTGTTTGGTCCTAACCCACCGTGCGATAAAACAAACAAACGTTTCCGCATCCGTCTTTCGAATGCCCGTTCGACCATCCCGTTTGACAGCCCGGGCAGTCAGGCGGGTCCCACGTGATTTCTCGATTCTACGCAGAGGGTAAGCACGGGGGTGGTTGGAATTCGAACCACCAAGATGACGTGTGAGCTTCAACGTTTCGACCGCGACATGGCTACGCTCCTCGTCGACGGTCGAATGCGAACGACGGGAGCACGTCACCATAAAACTCGTATTAAGTCAAATTCATGATCACCGTCCAATGACCGAGATCGAAGGAGACCCTGATCTCCCGCATAGTACTTGTATGCGCAAACCCGTCGCCCCCCAAAAAATAAATAAAGAAGATTTCATCAATAAATCGAATTATTTCTAACCCGCTATATCATTTCTTTGGTTCGTTCATTTCTCCTCACGCTTTTGTTCTCCGTCTTCCTCACTTTCTCGCCCTCGTATTGATGCTCTAGATCTCTTCGATTTCCTGTTCTTATCAGTATTCGGGCTCCTGATTCCGATCGGCGTGTCGGTCGGTAGATTCAGATCCGCGATCGCTACCGGACTCTTCGACCGCTTTTTGAGTCCTTGACGGTTATTCGAATTCGGTGAAGATGAACGGATTCGTCCGCAGGCGATGGATCGATTGAAGGCGCGTTGATTTGTTCGATTCTATCACAATATGGTTCCAATGCGTTTGAATTTGTTTCGGTGTTGGTGGAATTATGTTGATGCGTTGCACTTTTGACTAAATTGGGGTATTTTGGTTCTCTCTACTCGTTTAATCTTTGCAAATTCGAATTGATTTCTTCGACTAGGGCAGCAAGGAATTGCGATATCATTTTTTAATTGACGATAAGGAGAATCGGTCTCTTAAAACCTTTGGATACTGGAAGTTTGATGTCTATTGCTTTAATAATTGCTCCGTAATGTATCGTGGTTGATGTTATTGCCTTGCTTTTGAATGATATCATGGTTTACTGATAGAGATGGCGCTGTCTTATTTGAGTAAGAAGTATCATTTACGATTTCTGGCGGTTAAGCAGTTAAACAGCTTTTCCACGTAGTTACTTGGTTCTTATATGTAAAGGATATATGACGATTTGTCAGAATGTACGAAATTATTGGTTCTGTCTTGTTTCAGCAGTTTCTGTTGGTTCTTGAAGAATGTAGAGAGTGGCTGCAATCCGTTACAATTTGGGAGAATTTCTTTGTATAACTAATTATTAATTTACCTGGTCATCGAAGTTGTAGCTCTTCCTTTAAGTCTGATTACCTCACAGGAAGATAGCAGTGCTGATTATAAGAGAGTATAGAGACCTGGTTAGGATGTCATGCCATAAGGATTAGACTAGCACTGATATATGCTCCCATCACCAAAATGGTTATTATGCTTTTAGCTTTTATGTATCAGGAGAAACTTGGGAAACTTCGGCAGTCAATTAGATTTGTTAGCCTGAGTTTGTGCCAAACTCTATGCTTGGGAAGCTGATAATGGTTGATGTCCTCCACGCTAGATTGATTTTTTTCCTAAACTTGGAGCTATCAGGTTCCAATATCCGAAAGACCTATGTGGGAAGAAAATTACAGTCATCTTTCCTCAAAGAAGAATTATTCCAAGCACTGTTTGCATGGCCTTGATGATGTTTTTCTCTTAATCTCAATGGAATTCCTTCACACTTGGTGCTGTTGGCATATTGCTTAAATTTAAATGGTCGAGCTTTATTAAAATCATGAGCCTTTAGCTATGTGAATTTGTTGCAATCACATAATGACATTCTTTTTAAATTATCCCTGTGGTGGAAGAGAGGCTAAATGCTTAGTTTTACATGCTCCAACTAATTATGAGTTCAAGCTTTAATTTGAAATTTTTTGTGACTTTGCTCCTGTATGGTAGTGAGGTCAAATATATATTTTGTATGAGTGAATGGAAAGAACAACTTAGGAGGACGACAGACCCAAAATTATTTGTATTTTAATTTTATCAAATATCTGATGATTAATTTGGTTAGGCTCTTTAAGCTTACATTTTCATGAAGTTTCCTCCATTGAGAGGATATTAATGGAAACAATTCTTTAGCTTGCTTCCTTGTTTGCCACCAAGTTGTCACGGCCTTAGCTGGAATTGCCTAAGGCGTGAGGCACCCTTGCGGCCAAAACGCGAACTTAGCTTGCGTTGCCTAAGTCGCGCTTCGCCCTTGCGATTTGCGTCCGCAAAGATCAGCCCACTTGTAACCTCTCGCAGGTCCCGAAGGACCTGTAAAAAGAGAAAGTTGATTAGTTCGAAAGAACGAGCGACGGACAAGTCCCGACGTCTCGCGAAAAGGGGAAGCTTTACAAGAAATTCAGCGAGCACCTTGCGTGCACAAGAGAAAAGAGGGAGAGGGAGAAAACAAGGGCTTTAGAAGGTTGAACGAACAGCTGCAAGCCCACAAACAGCCGCTCACATGGTCCCGGGCGCGACAACAAGTTCCCGTCAAGGCAACGTGCGAACTTGCGAAAGAGTGTTCAACGCCCGGTATATAACCGAAGCCCCATCCAGCCCTGTGCCACCCGGGTGGTTCCAAGGGGCTGAGATGGCTGACGTTTTGGTGAGCGGAGGCAGATTCCAGAAATCAGCCTGCGGCACGTGAAAACGGAGCTGTTTTGGGCTGTTTTGCTCGGTTCGGCGAGCGGTCGCTTTGTAACGCTGCAGCTTGTTCGAACTTACATTTTTACAAGCAAAATGACCCAAAACTAAGACAAAATAGGCTGTGAAGCAGCAATACAGGTAGGAGCGAGCGATGAACGGTTCGTTGAACGGAGTTGTTGCGGGTGCGCGATGACCGTTCGTGACAAAGTGTCAGTGCAATGCTGGATCAGGCATCACATGTGCATTATGCAACCAAAGCAGTGCTTGCACTTTTTATATCTTATGACCAGAAAATTGCTATCTTATGCTGCTAATAAATTTGATCATCTTACAATAACAAATAGTTGTTTATTGTGGATTTACATGACCAACTATCATTTGACTTCCTGTGATGGTCCTGGCTACAGGGAATCCCAAATGTCTGTTATTCAAATTCCTGCAATTTCTTTTTATATCATTTGTGGTGTCCCATAATCCCAGTATATCTCATCTATGGCCAATTTGATTGTCAGCACTGTTATTAGTTTTATGTAAGCGATCGTGGCTGAATGCACATGTTTGGCTTATTTTGCTTTGTTTGTGACAAATGAAACATTTTGACTGGAGCATTAAGAAATATGTTCTGCTGCTTATCCTATGGTTTTGGAGCATGTTAGAAAACTGGAATTCCTGCTGATCTTTTTCTTGTTTCTAAATAATTTAGTTTCACTGGTGAAATCTGTCTCAAGTTTGGCAAAGACTGGCAATTTTCAGGCATAACATCTAAAGTAGAAAAACATTTAGCAGTCTTACAGCTACTTAAATGCCATTTTAGTTCCTGTAAAAATCGACATAGATTCTTGATACGCATGATGCAACCTCTACTTTGTTACATTATACTTTACTGTGAAGTTTACTTCTTATTAAGAAGAACATGTGACAATCAGCTTCTCTGATTTTATGTCTGCTTGTGGAAAAGTTTGCCTAACTCAGGTTTCTTGTATCTGTAGACATTAGGAATGATGGAGGAAGGAAATTTAAAAGAAAATTACTCTGATCTTATTGGTGAGCTTTGTTTATATAGTACCCAACATCCTCTATGGGATGAAAAGTGAGAGGAATTACTACTGTATTTTGTGTTCCTGAAAAATGGAATTGTCAGGTGATTCAACACGTTCTGAACCAGTGACTTCTAATGCTGCTTGGTGGCACTCAGATATTGCAGAAAATTTAAAGTCTGTTTCTTTGGCTCCACGAGGAGAAACTTTGACTACTGGAGGGTTTCCATGTGATGTATGGCAAGCTGAATACTCATCTCAGGCTGCTTCTCAAATATTGTGGTCCACTGGAACTTATTCAGGATTGATACCGAATGGCTTCTATTCTATCATTCCAGTGAGAAATAGAATCTTTTACCACAGATTTTATTTTTATTTGCTGAATCTTTATTGTTTCCTTAGTTTGCTTTTATTCCTTTGAGCAACACAGAGATTTTTTCTCTTATTTAATTAATGCAGGATAAGAAACTTAAGGAGCTTTTTGACACTATTCCATCTCCCGATGGGCTTTATTCTCTTGGTATGGAAGGGTCTAAGGCTGACATAATTCTTGTAGATGCAGAAAAGGACAAGAAACTCTCCATGTTGAAGCAGTTAAGTGCGGCCATGGTGAAAGGACTATATGCGAATCCTGCTTTAATAATAAAAAAGATTGCTGGCTTGGTTAGTATTCTTTTGAATATCTTAATTGATTTATCCCACCAACTTAATTATATTTTTGACCAAGCTACTTCTCACTACGTTTTCTTTTTCTTTATAGTTAAGTAGGTTGGATTAAATGACACTTAAGGGAAGCAAATGTGCTAGTTTTATGAAATCAACCAAACCATCATATTTTGTTTTCATACGTTTTTAAGAAATATAATCTTTTAGAAAATGGGTAATAGGTGCCTTTGCTGGATCATGTTTTATGTTTTATTTATAGGTATTTATATAATTATCTAAGAATATGTATTTTTAGGTTGAATATAAACATATAATATGTATAGTCATCATATAGTAGAAAAATCATTCTCATTTTATCTTGTCTCATGCTTACTTTCTGGTTCAAAATTAGGTCTTTGACTTCTATAAGCGTCCAAATTCAGATCTGAGTCCTGCAAAAGCTGCAGTAGAAGATGTTTCTCATTTGATGGATAATAGAGGCATCCAACTGCTTGGACAGATTAGGCAGGGATCATGCCGGCCTCGAGCAATTTTGTTTAAAGTTCTAGCAGATGCTGTTGGTCTTGAGAGCAAACTTGTGGTGGTAGTAATCATTTCTATTATGTCTTAGTATGATTACGTTGCTCTTCATACACTGAACTATGTTGTGATATTGAGCCTATCTAAATAGTCACTTTTTCATATTATGTATATGTATAGGGTCTACCTAATGATGGTGGTGTCAAATGCATAGACTCATTCAAGCATATGTCTGTGGTAGTTGTGCTGAATTCTGCGGAGCTACTTGTGGATCTTATGCGCTATCCTGGACAGTTGATTCCATTTTCAACCAAGGCGATATTTATATCCCATATTTCTGCAGCAGGGGAGAGTGACTCTGCTGAGTATGACTCTTGTGATTCTCCTCTCGAACCCAACAGTCCATTATATGGGCTCTCTGACAAAGTGGAAGCTGCAGGGTATGTATCATGTTTGCATTAGTATGATACCTGTTTTTTTTATTTTTTGTGATGTATATCTAGTTGTCATTTTAAACTGACATATAATTATTTGTGGGCCAATTTCCAAATATATAACATATATTGCATTTTCAGTCCATTCAATGGAGTCCTAGTGTCCTATTTTTCCCTTTACTATCACCATCCAGGGGGTAATTTAAATTACTTGATCTGTTTTTTCATCTCACATGCAATAACCATTACAAAAGATTTTAATTTCCTCTAAACATCGCCAATAGATGGTGGAAGATGGAGTATTAAGCAACTGTAGTTCATAGCCATATTGAAGTAGGAAAGCTCTTGGTTAAATTTTAGATTGTTTTATTGTTTTAATAGTTAAATCATTTCTTTTTATGTTGTAATACTTTTCTTGACACTATTTATGCTGCACTACCATCAATATTATCATTACTTAATTTTACAAGAATAATATTTAACTTAGTTAGTTGAGATTAAATGGTAGTCCATAGTCATAAATGTAATGTTGACTCCTTAAGTAACTGGGACTCATATCTAGACTGACTTAGGGGCCAGCAACCAAGGTCATTATGTATGACTTAACAGGAAATGTAACTGCATATGCACTATATTTGCTTGAAGAATTTCTCTAGTAAGGGTTTGAATGTTCTATCTTCGGTCTCGTTGTCTGTTTACATCTTTCTAATCTCTCAATTTGCCATCGAAGCCCTCTTTTCTTTATATCCTTTTCTCCAATCACTTTTCCCTTTGTCTAATATTTTTCATCATCCTTCATCTGTTGATCACTTGTGCCTTCATACACCATAAAGACTGTTGTATCCTTTATGGAAGCGCTGTTTACATTATCTATTGATCTGTTCCTTAATTTCTTCTTGAGCTTTGCATAGTTAGAAACTTAGAATCAAGGGTCTAAATGCCTTTTCTGTACCAATTTTAGCATCTATTGAAATGATATGATGGCAGCATTATAGGTGGTATACCGTCCTACATTGGCCTGCGTCATTGAATAGAGTAAAGAAAATGAATGATAGATGTACCATTATCAAGCTATAGGTTTCAATTCTAATACTTGGTTAGACCCTCAAATGCTACATACTGGTTTGACCAATATATAATAACTTGGTTAGACTATCTGATGAAGCATTTGTCTCTGAACTGAAGTTGTGCAGACTCTGTCAGCTTTTCTAATCTCTCTCCCAAAATCCAAAAGCATGGACCAACTAACCAGAATGCTGTGTTCCTAGTTCAATCATTTGACCATCAAATATCTCTCTGCTTTATTTCTTGTACTGGGACATCAGGTTGATTATTTTTTGTCAATAACCAATAAATCTGATACCTTGGGGCCATAACCTGCTTGCAGACCTTCCTTTGTTTAATCCTGCATTGGCTTTGCTGAATATATGAAAAGTCTGCTTTAATTCAATGTGAATTTCTCTTGTTCAGATTGTAACTAGTGGAGCTAATTTCTTTAAGACATCTCCAATTTTTTGGAGAAATTTGTTTCAGAGCTTTCTTTCTTAAATTGTATACGATGTCTGTTTTTACAGTAAAGCACTAGTCTTTTTTGTTGTAAGTAGAAGCAAGCAAGTAGAATGCGATTATTATAAAACCTATGGGAATCACTTAACGGATTATTGAATATTTGTTTCATATTATTTTCTTGCTTTGAAGTGTTTTCTGTTGCAAAAAAGGCCAAGTTTGTTGCTATTGTTATACTTTTTTATTTTTGCTCTTTTACAAGTTCCTGTGGAATTAATTGTCTTAGCTGCACCATATGTTGTTTAGTGAATTCAAATGGCTTCATCCTAATATGACAGTTCAGAGCACAATGAAACTCTCCAATCTTTGTATCAGCGGAGAGCTGACCCATCATCTAGCCTGCTTGATCATTCACTGCGTAGGGTCATGCTGAGATCAACAACTTTTGCTGAGGGAAATTTAAGGTAATATTTTGAGTTGAAATGGTCAACCATTGATTCTTGTCTCTTTCACCTTTCTTTTGCTAGATTTTAAGCTAAAGCTTATATTGTCTATCATCTTTTAATCCTTTTCCCACTTAATAACATCATATTTGAGTTTCTGCTTTATGTTCATTTCTTTGTTGGATGGCTAAATGATTGTATCACATAGTGAACCAGACATTGCAAATGCTTTTTGGAGGCGCAGCAGGAGGAAAGTTGTTGCTGGACGTACAGCTAGTTCAAGGTTTGTCTTGTTTAAAATTCTTATCAGTATATTTTCTGTGAATTTGTTCATATATAGTAGTAACAAATAGTTACATAACTGCCCTTAACCCAGGTAATGGTCTATATAATCTAGCATATTTATGCCTTTCAAAATGGGAGAAAACATCACTTCTAAGGTTATGGCCTAGTGTACATTTTGAGACTTACTGCATGACCATTTTGTTAAGGAGAAGGTTTGTCTTAAACCCCTCATGCATTTCTAATTTTACTAGCCTAATCCAAGTTCAAGATCTATCATCTGTTTCCTTTCATTTGTGTTAACATTAAATTAACAAGACTTGCATATTTGTAGGAAATTCTATGTCCATCAACAATCCTTTTTTTATTTTTAATGCATGAGTTGTGATTTAGGAAAAAGAATTCTGTCTGCAGGTTTGTTGTGCTAAGATTGTTGTGTGCTTCATGGAATATGGATACCTTGTTATTTTGCATGTTCTGAAGGACCTTCCTTTAGTTTTCTTTTTAACATAATCAGTTGGGAGTTCCTTAAGTGCTCAACATGTTTTTCATGAGTGAGGCAACAATCTGAGCATTTATTTGCTTGTGGCAGGTTGATTTCTGATATAGTATTCCAAGTTACAAAATTCATATAATGTTTATTTAAGAAACCATAGATCCCGAAAAAGTAAATAATAATTATTTAGCTATTACAACTGTGAGTGGACAAACTTTAAAATGTCTACTGCATGCGTACTTGGAGATATGCGAATGACACAAATATGGATCCATGGTGCTGCCTGGACTTGCCCGTGGACAATTTTCTTTTAGCAAAGGATACATGTGCATGAACAAGTTGATCAAATGATATATTCCAATACTTGTATCACATATTATAGTTCTGAAACGGATTAAATTTTCATAATGATAGGTATATTTGAAATGCACACAATTATCCTATAGAAAGCCTACATTTGTTTAAGGTCATGTTGTTATATCAATCTGTTACTTTCGCTTGTATCTTCTTTCATCTTTATCCTCTTGTATCATGTTTGTAACATCAAAAGTTGTGTTATTACTTGCAGTCCAAAGCTTTAGGATTACAACTTGTTTTTGTTGTACGTGCAGCCCAGAGCATCCTCTAAGTAGAACACGAGGACGGTCCATGCTTGGTAGCGATAGACAGTCATTTAGAGAATATGCAGATGGTGTAACCATTTCAAGGTTCCTGAACTCTCCATTAAGTCATTTTAGTTTTTATCTTTCTTGTTCTTCAGCTTTTCTGGGTGACTATTTTTGTATAAAGTCTGATTCATACTTGCAACTGTCTTTCCAAGTTCAGCTCCATAGATTTATTATTTCTATCATTCACTTTATCATCCCCTTCCTCTGGCTGAGCTTACTCAAACCCTTTGCCCATTTGTGAAACCTTTATCAAACACGTGAACTTCAGTCACTAGTGTAGAACCTTAAATGCACGTATATCGATCACCTTGTAGACAATCAGTTTAATTTTTTTTAATGTGTAATTTATCTCTTTATGAACGCTTGGTTGTGTTTTGTTATTCTAGTTGCAGCCGAATGCTTATGGCATACTTGATAGCAAGTTTAAGTGTTCTCAAAAACTCATTTGCAGGTCAGATGGTGCTTCAACGTCTGATGCTCGTAGAATGCGGAGAAGAAGCATTAGCATTACACCCAAAATTGGGGATGATATTGTGAGGTTGATGCATGTTCTAGTTTGACTTACTTCATGCTTTTAATTCATTGAGAATTCAATAATTGATACTGCAATTCAATCTTCATCCCTACATGTTTATTTTCTGTACTTTTTGTTATATTTATGAATTAAGTACCATTAGAATTGTTTTCTGAAACAGAGTTCCAGGTTACCATATTATTTTGACAATGTAATACTTCAAATGTATATCTGGTGTTATTATTACAAATATGGGTTTCCTCCAAGTATTTTTGATGATTAATATGAACCAAACACTATATGCTTATCTTATTATAAATGGGAATTTTGTTTCCACAGCGCAAAATGTATAATAATGGATTTGCACAATATATATTCAGTTTATTGCATTGTGCAATTATGAATTCCTGGATGGTGTTATCTTGTATATTGGTTGTCATGTTCCTATACGGCCATACCTTCTCATTTATTTTATATCTTGTTTGTTCCTTGGTATATGTGGAAACATGTCTTGTTCTTCTCGTTGTGATTTTTGTAAAACATATACTTCTACTTGTTTGTGTGAATTCAATTAATTGTCCTACGTTTTGATAGTTTCTCGTCTTTCTCATAAAGCTTCTTTTGCAGGACTGTTCGAGCAATGAATGAAACTTTAAAACAAAAACGTTTCCTGAGAGATCATGTTGTTGAAGCTTCAGGTTCATTCTCTATGAATGATAAACACAGGTTGAATGATCCATCAAGTAATGTATGTATCCTAGTTCCAAGGTTTGCTAATGCTTTCTTGTTGTTCTTGCATTCTCACTCATTTTTATGTAGACACCATATTCTCATAGATAGTTCACATTACAATTTATGATATGTATTGATACACATTGTATGATAATTCATTGGATTACCTGGTTCAAATACTCATAATCTATGACTGAGACTAAAGCTGCCCAAATTCAGATCATGTTATCTCTCATTTTCTTGACTTGTTACAGCTATATGGATCTTTTCTCCTATGTATGGTAGTACTATGAAGGTCTACCATGCTAACCTTAACAAGATTCTTGTACTCGTCGGGACATCCTTTCGATAAGATATTGGGATGGGGCCTTGTGCCATGCTGAAGGTTTGGCAGCTGGCTCTAGTAAATGTGCTTGTGCCAGTTGGTATACGAACCATGTCATAGCATGTCAACTGCTACATGCAATACTCGCATGGCAATGAAAAGGTGACCCCTGCACCATATTTGAGTATATACTATTGAAACCTGATTAGGATCCTGCTGTTGTTCACCTGTACTCTTACTCCAGGCCTACACACATACTTGGGAATAACGGAGGGTGTGACGCCCACATTGAGAATTATGTGGGTACCACCTCTACAAAGATTCAAATCAGAATCTCTTCAAAATGTAGAGGCTAAGCCTGGTTGGCGTGTTTCTGTGCACCTTTAACTTAATAAATTCCTCAGCACTGGTTGATAAGGCTATTCAATATTGATGTCTAGCTCATTCAACATACTACTTTCTTTGTGTCTCTTGTGCTTACTCGATGGATATGCAGTCTTTAAGATTTATTGCATTTTTTTCTGTGCTTTGCTTACTTTATGTTTCTTTGAATTTTTGTTTGGCTTTGCCTAAAGTGATTCCTGCTTTTTCTTATACTGAATGTGTGGAATTTCAACTGCATACTTAATTTTAAGCCCAATATCACTTTCTTTGGCAGGATGAAGCATCTGGAAGACTTTCTAGTACATGTAATAATTTCAGAAAGCAAACAGGTTCGACTCAGAAGGCTATATCATTGCCTTCATCTCCTCATGTATATAGGGGTCAAACTTCAGATATAAGTGGGGATTTTCTAAGAACAGAAGTCATGGAGTCAAAATGGAACAAAATTTTGCAGTCATCTTCCCTTCTGAAGAAGCCTTTGCTACCCTTTGATGAATGGAACATTGTATTCTCAGAGTTAACTGTTGGGACACGTGTTGGAATAGGCAAGTAACTTGAGGAAATATATTTCTCTTGCATATCATTTCTGCATTTTGATTATGGATTATTTTTGAGTTAAATTGACCATGCTCAAATCTTCTGTTTATGATCCTTTCTTATCCTTTTCTGCAACTGCATGTTTCCTCACTCCTAGTTCTTTCACTGCATTACCAAAATCTAGCAAATGACCTATTCCCATCGTTATTTTTAGTGATTGCTTAATTATGTATTATCAAGATACTGAAGTGCATTGCAAATGTATAACTTGAGTTGTGTACTGCGAGCAACTAGGGAGAAGCAAAATTTGTGTCAATCAATTACATCTTTACAGCAATCAGTTGCAGGTTGTCTTTATAATTGTGCAAGCCAATAAGATATATTTTCTATGTACGAATTAATCACGTTTAACACCCAAAAATTCCTTAGCTCAAAGAGGCTATCTTATAATGCTATCATTAAGGTTATGCAGAAGTTCTAATCTTGGTGCATATACAAGATGTACCATGTTAAATGATGGTTTGTACATGCATCTCCAATTGGAAGCAGTTAACTTCTTGAAACGACTTAACAATATGCAAGCCAAGCAAAAGAACTTATAATTAACAAGTAGGTATTGAAAGCCAGGAACATTCGGGTACATCAAAGTTTTTAATAGAAGACTCATCTGAGGTCCTAGGGGTACCCTTCCCTTTCTTTTCCATAAATGGTTCTAGGAATATCTTTCATTACATATACCAGTGTACTTTTGGTGTCAGTCAGTGATGACATACCAAACAGTCCTTGCTATTTTTTATTTGTGCGCGAAGCATGTAATATCATACCGCAACATATATATCAGTCAGAGAAGATTCTGGTATGGGTTTTAGTATTATTATTTAAATCCATTTGTTCTTACTGTTTGAATTCTAACGCCTATCACTTGCAAAAGAGTTGTTCTTACTGTTTGAATTCTAACGCCTATCACATGCTGCCTACTATTTGTTAATGGGATATTATTGTCCTGCTAAGAATCAGAGGACAATATTGCTTAATAAATTGTTTTACTTATGTTTAGGATTCTTTGGGGAAGTTTTCCGTGGCATATGGAATGGTACTGATGTTGCAATAAAAGTTTTTCTAGAACAAGATATGACAACTGAGAACATGGAAGACTTTTGCAATGAGATATCTATACTAAGGTATCACTTTCTTGCCATATATAAAGATTTAACATGGTCTTTCTGTTTTTAGATGCTTTTCTTCTTACTGCATTCTTTTTCTCTTTTCAGCCGTCTTCGGCATCCTAATGGTAATGATTTTCTACTGCCAGATAGTGATTTGGGAGGTAGATCGAGCAATGAATCTTTTGCATACAACTTTCTTCACTTAATTCTGTTGTATATATTCTTTTTGTGCAGTTATATTATTTCTTGGTGCATGCATGAAGCCTCCACACCTGTCATTGATTACAGAATACATGGAGATGGGATCTTTATATTATCTTATACATACGAGTGGTCAGAAAAAGAGACTAAGTTGGCGTAAGAGATTAAAGATGCTTCGTGATATTTGCAGGCAAGTATCAAGAATGACCTACTTATCTTCTTTCCTATGGTTGTGCACTGTTCTACCTCCCATATTTGTTTTTTCTGTTCTTGTTTGGTTCTCTCTTCTATAATTCCTTTCATATATCACCTTTCTTTTGTATAGAATTTCCCTAGGATGGGACGAGTTCCTGACCTTTTCTTGGTATATGCACATTAGGTTCCAAAATTTTCATAGTTTTTCTTCTTTTTTGTTCTTGTAGTCTGTCTTTTCTTCCTTTTAAATTCTTTTACTCGATTCTCAAAAATAAGGCATCACTTGTTCTCCTTTTCTGCAGCCTACATACCATCTTAAGTTAAATGTTTTATGTCCATAATCTACTAAATGTAGAAAATTTTCGAGGTTGGCACTCTATTATTGTCGTGTGATGTTTTTTCTTGAACCTTCTAAGCCGTCCTTGTTTCTTTAGCTACCAATATTACTAAAAAGATTGGCATTTTGTGTCATGGGGGTAGGCTAATACACAAGGTTCGTAATTTCGTACCGTACCGGAGTTTCGAACTCAGCTCGGTATGATACGGTACGGTATAAGTATACCGAGTGGTACATTTCGGTATACCGCTCGGTGTGTGTGTGTGTGTGTGTATATATATATATATATATATATATATATATACACTACATTGTCTCGATACTCCCGGTGCTCTGCCGGCGTGAGGAGGAGGTTTCCTTCTCCCCGCACAAAAAATTAAAAAAAAGAAAGATGACGTCGCTCAGTTTCTGCCCACGTGGGGAGAAGAAACCGTTTCCTTCTTCCTGCGCGAAAAAAAAAAGAGAGAAAGGCGACGTCGCACGGTTTCTCCACGTGCAAAAAAAAGGAAAAAGAAAGGCGACGTCGCTCGGTTTCTGCCCGCATGGGGAGAAGAAACAGTTTCCTTCTCCCCGTGCGAAAAAAAAAGAAAGGGCGACGTCGCTCGGTTTCTGCCCGCGTGGGAAGAAGAAACCGAGGGTTGCTTCTCCCCATGCAAAAAAGTAAAAAAAGAAACGCCTCTTTCCTTCTGCCTGCGTGGGGAGAAGAAACCACTTCACCTCGCGACATCGCCGAGGCTTCTTCTCTCCCCACACGGATAAGAAGTCGCCGACGATGACAAGGCCTTATCGCCTCAGACGAGGAGGCGACATCATCTACGGTGTCCGGCGAGGGAGGGCGGCGACAGATCAAGATCGTCGAGGGAGAGCAGAGTCGGATCTTCAGGTTTTCTCTTTTCTTCTCCTTCTTTCTTCTCCCTCTGCTAATACCATTCGGTAGCGGGCGGTGACGGTCGATTTAGGGTGATAACGAAGTGGAAACAGCCCCAATCAACGCTACCGCCCAGTAGTGGGCGGTCCGCGTATCGGTCTGCTGACAGACCGGTACATACCGCCCGGTACGAATGGTATTATTCGAAATTAAAATCCTTGCTAACACATTTATAGTATTGCACCCAATATAGACAAAAGATTCTTGCCATAAGTTGGCACCTCCAGCATGTGTATGGCATGGCCCATTCCAAATATCTTTCACCCATACTGGCACATGCTACTTGACTCCACTTGGCAACATTTTACCATTTGGCTCTGCTTGCTCATTTTGGGAAAGTTCATAAGTGATTTTCCACTCCTTTTATTTGTTAAAGTTATTCAACGGCCAAGACATGTGAGTCACTAGAGTTATTCCCACAAGTAAATTATCAGTTATGGTCCACCTAGAATGATTAACTATTCAATGACATTTTTTCCTTCCAATTATCCTTTCTATAGTATAGATTTTTCATTAATTTATGCTAGTAATAAAATTATGAAAAATAGCCGACCCTAAATAGTTGGGACTTGCGATTTTTTTATTGTTATCGTAATAAAATTATGGAACAAGCATTTTTCTAGTATTACCTGATTACTTGTTTCTTGGTTTCAAGGGGGCTGATGTGCATACATCGTATGAAAATAGTACATCGTGATCTAAAAAGTGCAAATTGTCTTGTGGATAAACATTGGACAGTTAAGATTTGTGATTTTGGTCTTTCGCGGGTAATGGAAGCTGGTCCAATGAGAGATAACTCTTCTGCGGGAACCCCAGAATGGATGGCTCCTGAACTCATACACAATGAACCATTTACAGAGAAATGCGACATATTTAGCCTCGGAGTCATAATGTGGGAACTTTGCTCTCTGAATAGGCCATGGGAAGGCATGACACCTGTTCAGGTGAGCTATGGTTTAGTTCTTGTCCAAAATATGTTCTGTTGCCACATAATCGTCTAAAGGAACTGCCATCGTCATGTTGTTTTCTGCTGTCAGGTGGTGTATGCCATTGCTAATGAAGGGAAAAGGCTGGTTATACCTGAAGGTCCTCTCAGCAGCCTAATTTCCGGTACATCAAATTTGAAGCTATAACTGCTTCTGAAATCCAAGTATATTATTTACTAATCAACTAATAGCTACTTTGCATATCTGTTGTAGACTGCTGGGCAGAACCTGATGAGCGACCAAGCTGTCAGGAAATCCTCAACCGCCTGCTCGACTGCGAATACTCTCTCTGCTGATGTTTTATGTGGACGGTGACATGTACAGCAACTGTAATTTAGTTCCTGCCGGTTTTAGCTGTAAAGTAGTTTCTCTACTAAGTTGTAACAGGAACTTCAAACATCTTAGGTTTCAATCGTCATCATATAAACAATTCAATATCAGTATCTTAATTATTCACGTTTAATGACCAATATCAGTATCGTAACTATTCACGTGTAGTTGTAGTGATGGACCTTCTAGGATTTGTTACCGAGTTTCTGGTTTTGAAATGTTACATTTACAATACTATTCTTAAAATTGTTGGTCATGCACGTCGACAGTCGAATCCCAAACTTGCACCTAATTGACTATCTCACTGGCGAGTTTTATTATTGGTTTCTGCAGGTTATAGCTGGTTATTTGATCATCTGTACAGAAAACACAGAGACATCTTTCTCCCAGAGTGCGCCTCCTGTTCCTGTCCTAAACAAGGTTCACCTCCTTTGTATGTAGATTGGCCAGGTTACAACTTCTACCCATTTGTTCCAAACGTATGATTTCAATCTTGACATTTACGAGGGTCCTCCTCCAGCCATGGGTTTCTAACATCTAATATATTCGTTGCATACATTTTCCTTTTGGTGAAGCGTGAAACTCAATAGTCCAGTTGCCACATCTACGTGGGCCACCTTATGTGTTTTTTTGCTTATGTGTCCCACTCACGCATGTGATCATTTCTTTTTGTTGGGAAATCACGAGGGGTTCAGCATAAGAATCCAGTGGCTCTTGAGATATGGATTCGTTAATAATTACTCCTTTTGTTCTATTTTTGTGATTTTTTTTTTTTAATAATTAACAACAGCTTTCGAATTTATAGGTTGTTCCTTGGACGGTATAATTCAAAGAGGTCTGGCCTTGGCTTTAAAGATGTTTGGGCTTTGACTGTAGATTACTATCAGAAAGAGAGTGTCGTCTTCAAGCTTCAACTTTATAAATCCCGGATCGGACTGGGAAATCAGATTCTTGACAGATTTGATTACTAGTTAGACCAATTTGATTCTTAAAAGAAAAGAAAAAAAAAAAAAGAAAGAAAATGCCCTTTAATTTATAAAAAGGTTATCGAAGGTCAAGTCTAGACTCGACCAAATCGGTATTTGGTTAGTTATGCTTTCACCCCTTCGATGCCTTTGGATAAAAGAAAATACGTAAAATAGTGAAACAACCCAGTATCTTTTATTCAAATGTCCACTTTTCGCATGCGTTATATTCTAAAAGTGGCTGTGTTGCTTTCATAACAAAAGACCACTCTTTGCGCTGGACAATGGATGCTCTCCATCTCGTTTTGTATAGCAAACTTCACAGCCTCGCACGAAGATGCTTTAGAAGATGTGCAGCAGGCAGGCTTTTGGCAAACCCTTGATATGCAGGCATTGGTATTTGGCCGGACCGAATCAACCTCGAAGCTCACTTATGGAAATTCATATTTCGGGCAATCGTCCATATTCCATCGTATCCAGTTCGTGGAGCCATGGTCCCGACGCATACTTAAAAAGAAAATCAAAGTGGGAACAGGTGAACCTCTCAACCATCGACCTTTACATTTGTTTGATCTCCTTTTTTTTTTTTTGTTGGAAAATACCAAAAGCGGCCGTTCATGCATATCTTTCTCAAAGAGTAAAGGGGAGAGGAAAAAAGAAATAAAAAAGTTAGGCTCTCACGAAAGAGTTCAAGTCATCAACATTACATAATTGGGCGCAGCTTTAAGAGTCCCATTTGGTAGACCTCCATACCATATCAAAACCAAAACCAAACCTTCTCTTCTCTTCTTCCACGCTAGCAACAGATTGTTGCAGGAAGGTGAGCTGCTTCATCGCTTCCTCTTGTTACATGATTGACCTCAAAATCCTCGTATTTCCCAGCCACAACCCGTCCCGTCCCGTCTTCATCATTAGATTCCTGTTTATAGAAAAAAGTCTTCGTTTGAACAACTAGAGATGGCATGTGGCATACCTTGCTGTATTTATATATGGCAGAACCTGTCGTACCCACATTACCTGTCGTTAGAAAAGAAGCAGCTTGTGTCCTAATAATTATTATTTATATATGTATGTATGTATGTATTTATATTACTTTTACTTTTTATCATATACAAATTGAGACCAAGTGCTTGTTGGTTTTGATTGAAGTATTTCTAAATCCCCGAGCCATGTTATTTAGAGAATAAGTAACTAAATTACTTGAGAAAAGATGTACATGAAAGAAAGAGGTGTGTGATAATTATGGCTTGGTCGTTAAGCCACCTCGGTGTTCCTAAAATTTCCTTCTTTCTTTCTTTCTTTCTTTCTTTCTGGCGAGAGAAATCCTTCAAGGATTGGATTAACTCATGAAGAAAATTACAGTTTATAAATCCTTGAATCATTTTTGTTATGTTTAGTAGGGTGGTGGGTTGAGCCACAGAAAAGCTAAAGATGATTTGTTTATTCTCAAAGACGACTTGTAATAAAAGAGTCGTAAACACAGGATAAGCAGAGACTAGGAAAGAAAGTGGGCGACATGGCAGCGTGGCCTTTCCAACCAAATCAGTTCCAACTTTTAGTAATGGGAGGCTTTTTATAATGTAGCGAGAGCTGTGCGAACCCAGAAAAGCACATGCTTTTTCCAATCAAAAGATAAAGCGAGATGCGCCTTTTGCAATTATTTGGTGCAAAGCCAGCCATTGACTAAAGCAGCGAGGGAGCCTTTGCATTGTTTAGATGACCACAAAAACCCCCCATCTCGTTCCAATTTGGTTGGCAGCCACACCCATCACCGGCATGCTAAATTGCTACTCCATATTGATTTGCTGTGTTATCAGTCAGTCCCATTTCTCTCTCTCTCTCTTTTTCAGGCACCTTCTCCTTCCTTGTGGGTCTTTTGGCAGAACCAGATGGCAGAGATAATGATTATGTGCTAGGAAAGGGAGGTGAATCCTTTGTGCTGAGAGATCCAAAGCTGCTGCTAACTGCAGCTTTTTCCCAGCTTTTGATTCATAGCACAATCTAACCCACTCAACTGCGACTGTTCTTTTGATGTTCTCAAGTAGTTGGAGGCATTTTTCGATGTGAGTCAGGAAAGCACTTGACAAAAGGTCATGGATAAAGCAAGCTGGTTGGAAGCGGTACCAACAAACAACAAGACCATATGATATGGTTCGTATAAAGTCTACATGGACGACAACATCATTCTATCTTCCATACTAAATCTCTTCATCGGAGGACATGCAAATTTAGTCTCACGGCCAGTGAAGACTCCGAATAAATACATCATTATTTAGGTAATTTGATCGACCACGGATTCTCGACAATATGAATCCATCGTTGCTTAGTCGGCTGGAGTTGTCATTCTTCCATATTCACGAGGATATGCCCAAAGTATGGTTTGATTTTATTCTTTTCTTTTCTTTTCTTTTCTTTTCTTTTTTTTTTCTTTTACTCAATGGCTACAGTGGACATATAACCTCTTTTTAATTTTGATTCCAATTTCATATTGTCACTCACTCGGTTGTTTCAGTTGTTGGTGAATAATTCTCTCTCGATCTTCGACTGGTATATGAATTGTTTTGATACGAATACATTTACTTATGAAAATTATGATCCGAATTGACGTGAACAGTGAACTCGCAGGATCAGATGAGGCGAACCAGCAGCACTAGTACCATTTCAGACCAACATCACATTTGCGTTTCCTTCCTTGGTGGGGACTTGGTTGCATTTAAAGGTGATGGTGGTGAAAGAGATGAGCTTTTGCTGTCATGAAGCGGACATCAAAGCCTCGCCCCCAAAGCGAACGCGCCTTTTCCAAACTGAGTTCTCTGCTTTAAATTCCTTTGGCTGCTCTATCCATTTGCTTGAGATGGCACACTAACGCAAAGGAATGAACTGCTTGCCCCCTCTTATATAGCCTCAACCCTGCCTCCTCTCTCCACCCTCTCTCTCTCTCTCTCTCTCTCTCTCTCTCTCTCTCTCTCTCTCTCTCTCTCTCTCTCAGACGCACATATGATGGGCGAAGTTGACGAAGCAGCAAGTATTAAGCTTTTCGGGGCAGTGATCCTAAAGGAAGACAGACAAGCCAAGGAGAAGAAGGAGGCGCAGGACGAGGCGGCGGCGGCCAGGGAGGCGGCAGCCGCGGTGGCGCTGCCGTGCCCGCGGTGCAAGAGCAAGGAGACCAAGTTCTGCTACTTCAACAACTACAATGTGAACCAGCCGCGGCACTTCTGCAAGGCCTGCCACCGCTACTGGACGGCCGGGGGCACGCTACGGAACGTCCCCGTGGGCGCCGGCCGCCGCAAGGTTCGCCGAGCCCCCCACGGCGGCGTCTCCGCCACCGCCGGCCCCGCCACCTGCGTCTTGGAGCACCCTTCCCCTCCCTACCTGGCTGCGCGCTGGCTGCTGCGGCCGGAGGCGCCTCCGAGGGCTGACTACGGCGCTTTCAACGGTGGACTCTGTTGACTTCTCGGTGGTCGTGTGTTCATGATGTGCATCTTCTTTTTCTTTATGCTTTGTTATGATTAATGTGTTCAGCTTTCAGCGAAAAAGGAGATCTGTGTTCCATTGGAACCTGCAACACTTGGGAATTGAGCTGTCTTTTCTGCATGCTGCGATCAAACGATTGTACTTGTTATCATGTGCAAACAGATCGGGTGATTGCTTTGAAATTCCAACCTAATCGAATCGTACTTCTTAATTTTTAAGAGTAAATCCAGCAAAAAAAATATATATATATATAGCGGATCAGTGATTCAGTCGAAACTCTCTCTTTTCCTCGATCATCAACTATAGATATTGCGATCGATATTGCCATACGTTCGTTCGATGGTAACTGTGGAGATGGGACATCAGTCAAACTTGGTGGTTTCACTTACGATAGTCCTTAATGATTCGAGACTAATCTATGGTAATTAGTAGAGAAGTCCGAAATAATAATCGGAAAGCGAGATTACGTGCATCGAATCATGCAAATGATTAAGGTGATACGGTAATTTATGCTGGTGAGTCCAACATATGAATCGAATCTAGATTCGCCGGCCTCCTATCTTGCTTATCTATTTTCAGAGAGACGAGGATTCAGGGATTCGTATGATCTTCTCGAGATTCATCATCTTGTTATCCCGAAAGGGTCCGAGATTGTGGGGGACACTCGATCTACACGCCTTATAAGTTGAAGAGGAACCGACGTCGCTTCCTTGACCCGAGATCAAAGAGGTCAACCCAATGGCGTCCCATGAAGAACGTCAGCGCTTGCTCTTCATGGCCAAGCTCGCCGAACAAGTCCACAGATACGACGGTACGTCGTTGCCATCTTTCCTATTCTGTTAGGGTTTTATGCACCGCTGTTGCTTGTCACGCAGAGATGGCAGACTCGATGAGGAAGCTGGCGCACCTCGACGTGGAGCTCACCACCGAGGAGAAGAGGTTGCTATCGGCGGCGTACAAGGAGGTGTCCGCGGCCAGGAGGGACTCGTGGAGGATCCTCGCCTCGATCGACGACGAGGACGCGAAAGCGAAGGGGCGCTTCTTCTGGGTGATCAGAGAGTACCGCCGGAAGGTGGAGGCGGAGCTCGCGAGCATCTGCAACGATGTGCTGGCCATGGTCGACGACCACCTCATCCCCTCCTCGTCCGACGCCGAATCGTCTGTCTTCTACCACAAGATGTGCGACAACGACTTGTCTCGTCGGTATATATTCATGGCAAATTGAGGTTTCCAAGGACCAAAAATGTGATTTTTATCACGATAATTGTCATAGGAAGGCAGATTACTATCGATACCTCGCAGAATCCAAGACGGGCAATGAAAAGAAAGAGATTGCAGACAAGTCGCTTAAAGTTTACCAGGTAATAGATCATCACCTTCTTCGAAATCCATGTCTTGTGATTCGTGGTGTAAACTCATATAATCTATTATTTTGAGCACAGTCTTTTTCTGCTTTCTTCAAGTAATCGAAGATATGTGTTGTCATGTAGAATGGTCCGAACATTGATTAATCATCTCCACTATTTTAAGTCTTAGAGCTTACACTTTCTTATCGGTCAGCTGTTCTGTAACGAGAGTCGATCGAGGTTATGTTTGACATTCGGAACTGAAAATAATAAATCTAAATTAAATATTCGGAGAGGTAGTCAAACACCTCTCGACTAGACTGGAGAGATCCTGTTTAGTTGGATGAATCACTGGTCCTCGTTCTATCTTTACTGGTTCCTTGGGAGATGGGGATCTCTGAAGTCTAAAAGTGGAAGCCACTGTCATTTTTATCTTTTATTAAGTGATTCATTTAGTTAGAAACATTTTCTTTACATTGTCTTTTTTGATTTGACAGAAGAATTTTCTATTCGATATCAGCACATTGAATTTCTATCGTGACGCATAATTGGATGGGACTTTGGAATAGTATGATCGTCATAATTATTATTTATTATTACTCTATAACGAGTAAAAGTGATATGATTTGATATGTTTTCATGTGCTGCAGAGCTACGAGCATGTGTAACTTTGCTTATCGTAGTCTAAATCTGTTTCAGGCTGCTACCAAAATGGCCGAAAAAGAGCTTTCTCCTACGAGTCCAATTCGCCTGGGTTTGGCTTTGAACTTATCCGTTTTCTATTACGAGATCATGGGCTCACCCGTACGGTATGCTACAGTGGAGCTTGATTTCGAGCTTTTGGTTTACTGTTTCTGTCCTCGTTTTACTCCTCGACTATAAAATTTCAGGGCATTCCAAGTAGCACATCAGGCTTTTGATGAAGCGATCTGTGGGATCGACTTGATGGATCCAGAAGAACCATGCAAGGATAGCACTTTGATCTTGAAGTTACTGAAGGATAACCTCGCTTTCTGGATCTCTGATGTCGATAGTTTCATAGACTAGTAGTGATGATGTAAGTTCTCTAATGCCAGGAATGTCAACAGCAGTCAGTGATGTAAAAGTTCAGTTCTCTACTTAGTCGGTATCTGTGCAGAAACTCGATGACATTATAAATTGAATGATGCTTTGGCTTTTTTGCATTGGAAAACAAATCGCGATTTTGGAGAACCATCATTGTTGTCGATTGTAATATACGAAGAGATCATCTTCTCCGATGGTCTCCATCGTTCGGGAGTCTGAACTGCAAACAGGCACGTGACGCAAACCCCACAGCCGTAGTAGAAAGTGAAGCTTTTTACCATCTGTTGAGGCTCAACCCCCCACAGCATTACGGGAAGGCTTTCGCAGACAGTGATGGAACGTGATAAGTTGGGTGAGTCCTTAGAATTTGCTAGTCATTGAAACTTTAGTTGGTAGGCTGTGAGATGCAGACATCGGGACCTGGTCGGAGAGTGCAGACATCGGGACCTGATCGGAGAGTGAGATCACATGCAATGTTTGTCTGAAACTCGAAAGCTTTCAGCATCGTCACACCCAACTGTTGCCTCCCCAATCATAATCTTTCTCTTCTAAAAGCAATTTGCATGCCCTATTATTGTTCTTGAAAAGAAAGCTTTTGCATTAGGTAAGAAACATTCCATTTCTATATGAAGTGGAAAATCATGTGCTATGATGCACTATATACACGGAAAACTAAAAAAGAAGAAGATTAGGATGTGCTGTAAGCTAACATTCATTGTCCAACTTTTCAGGATGCATGCTCTGTTTTTTGGTCGAGGATGCTACTTCTCAGAAGAGCTTCTTAGATTTCTTTTTTTTTTTTTTTTTTTAAAAAACACCAAAAAAAAAATTTTTCCCATTTTTTTTTTTTTTTTTTTTGACAAGGATATTTTTTTTTTTTTTTTTTTTTTAAAATACCCCAAAAATATAATTTGTCTCATCTTTTTTTTTTTTTTTGGTTGTTCCTTTTTCTTCCCTCGAGTGCTAAGAAGTGACAACCAACAGTATCGATCATCCGAGTAGGAAATATTTGGAGGTGCATTTGGAGTAAATCCTTCTTGCATGCGAAAATACCGGAGTATATATAGCTGAGAGAAACTTGAAGAAAGATTATCGAGTTCTTCGACTTCATCATGAGACGCCGACGAAGTAAGGGGACCGATCGAAGTGTCTCATGGAAGAAGGAGAGACTAATGCTCTTCATTCTTTTCTCCTAATTCTTAGATTCCAAGGCCATGTTTGCTCGGACTACTCAAGTTCAAATGCATGGATGGCAGTGCTTCATCTGTTCCATTCCGAACAGAGATATTCCACCGTTTGATTTCATGTCTCACGTTATAAAGCAGATTAAAAGTTAAGGAGAACCGCAGTTGTGATCATTCAGTCTCCTTCAGCGTGTACCGAAACCTGCTGTGTGAAATCTCCAGCTCTGGGAATTCCTTCAGTTTCTGCTTTGAATCAGTAAATCTTGTGGTTTCTTTTCGGCAAATTCAAGTTCCTCATTATTTGCATCGAGCCGAACACCAATCCATGGTAAAACTGTCAGGAATATGGTCCCAAATTTGTGGCATTAACATTGGAAATCTTATCCTTTTGGAGAAAAAGGAACGAAAGAGTTGGCCATGCGTAGCTGTCTTTCTTCTCTCCGTCAGGCAGTCATTCATTGAATGGGGTCGATCCATGTTCCATGGTCTTCTCGCCCTCACCTTCTCTCTTCTTCTGAACCACCTTCTTAAGTGGTGAGTGGGCTTCGAATCACGCAGAGGCTTATTGCATGGGAGTCATCAGATCGAGCCATGAGGTGCTGAGCGCCAGAAGCTAGAAATGGAGTGTGGGGACGTCATGTGTTAAAACCATGCAATTTGCTTCATCCTTCGAGTCTTCAGTGTTGATCTTACCGGTTCTCAACCCAAAACCTTAACTGCTGAGCTTGTACGCAGGTGGTGGGCGATCTCGTAACAAGCCACTGCAGCATTGAGCTTCGATTCAATGCCGAGGTCGAGGTACTGATAAACAGCAGATTCATGTATTTGTTTTCTGTTGTCAGACCTATTGATCGCTTGTTGGGAAACAGAGCGTCGGAATTGCCGCAGAGGCAGCCGCAGCGAGCGGCGCCTCTTCACCTGAAGACCAACTCTGAGGCCAACAGCCACCAACGCTCAGTCGACCGCCGTGCGAAGCCGGAAGATCGCCGATCCCCTCGTAGTCCCTTGCACGAGGTAAGCTTCCCACTATCCCTGTCCATCTCGATGACCTCTACATCTATGATCCGATTCTGTGGCTATTGTTTCTGTGGATCCAGAAGAAGCGCGGCACTGGAGTCTCCGACATGGAGACCAAGCTTGGCGAAGCGCAGAAGGAGCTCAAGATGCTAAGGGACCGGCTGGCTTTGGCCGAAGCCGCGAAGCTCGATGCTCAACAAGCTCTCGAGATGGCCAAGAAGCAGATACCCTCTGCTATCCCAGTAGTGAAAGCAGAAGAAGAGGAGAATCTTCTGCTTCAGCAGGACTCCGAAGAGACGTCACAAGTCACGCAGGAGGCGAAGATCGAAGAGGAGAGCGTCGATTCCGCGCGCGCTACTGATGTCTTCGAAGTCGTAGCACCGACCGAGCCCACAAACGTAGAGAACGACGATCACGGCAAGCCCGGAGAAGAAGCGACAGTAACCGAGAAAGAGGAGGAGGAAGCTAAAACAGCAGTCGAGAACGAGAAAGACGGGAAAGATCAAATGGTAGACAAGAAAGAGGAACAACAGCGCGGCGGGGTAGAGCTTCCGAATTTGCTCGACTTGGTTGAACTCGAGGACACGACAGAGGTGGGATTTGTGCTGGAGGAGAACGTGCTCGCTAAGACGACAGCGGAGTCGCAGACCGTGAGAACTGCCGACGCAGCACGAGCCAAGGAAGAGGAGCTCGCAGAAAAGCTGAGATCAACGGAGGAGGAGCTGAAACAGAGCAGGGAGAAAGCGGAGCTGCTGACGGAGCAGCTGCAAGCGGCAGTAGGGGCGAAGTCGACGCTCGAGGAGGAAATGAAGCGGCTGAGGGTGCAGACAGAGCAGTGGCGAAAGGCCGCCGAAACAGCCGCCGCGGCGCTGGCAGCCGGCGACGATGTCGGGCACGAGGAATGGGGTCCGGCGCTGATGGACGGGGATGCGATGGGGGAGGAAGGGGCGGTGGGGAAGCGGAAGGGGGCGGGTGTTCGGGTCTTTGGTGACCTCTGGAAGAAGAAAGGTCAGCGCAAGTAGAGATCGGATCAGCCTTTTGGATTGCCTTTTGATGCCGCGCCGTGTCTGTTTGCTTTGGTTTGGTGTCGGCGTGTTGCCTCCAGAGATGGATGGTTGTATCTGCGTCTCTTCCCACGCCGCTGTTACACCACATACAGTGTTGCAGATTTGACGACAATGGATCAGTTAATGTCTAAGATTATATAAGAGAATCAAATGTTTTCCCAGAAGAACATAATTTGAAGTTGGAAATATATTATTTCATGTGATGAATAATTATATCTACTGTCGCAATACATCATTCGATAGCAAGCTTCTCCTTCCTCGAGTGAAGTCATGTTGAGGTTGAGCAGCCGATGACAGAGGGTCGATGGCAGACGTAGGTCAAGTCACTGCGGCGCCAGTGGCAGGTTCACATGGGCCTCACAGCTTACACGACAAGGTCGGCGACGAAGGATGACAACTGGCGTCTTCTTTCTCAGCACCGCTCATGTGCCGTGCCACCGCAAGACATTGATTCCATGCGCCAGAGGCCAACGGTCTCAAGGAGGAGGTCCTCCGAGTGCTCACTCCATTGGCTCAATCACCAATTTCCAAGGTCTGCAAGTCACTGCATGTCTCTGACTGCTCTAAGCAGCTGGCAACTTGCTTCCCAGCTGTTTGCTGAAGGAGTTGAGTTCTTCTGTTCCACATCCTTAAAGCAAATGAACATCTAGAGCAGCCACACGAGCAAAGCTAAATTACCAGTCCCAGAGATGAAACATGAAACTTAATGTCGCCAATCAAATGCGCATCCTCGTAGCAGAAGATAAATACCGACGAGGAAGGAGAGGGGGAAAAGAACATGATAAAGCGAACAGTAGTACGTACGCACCTTCATCGATGGTGACGAGGCGGGGGTGCGTTCATTGAACTTGCATAAGCATTGATGGGGAAGATCTCTACAGCCCATGGAATCGAGTTGCCTCCACGAGTAGCCTACTAGGATTTAAATGCTACTAGGAGAACATTTAACGCGAAGGAAAAGGACGCATGGATGGATGCATTCCACGTAAAGGTAGATCTACAATTACGATTAGTGGTAATGGTAAAAGATAGATAATAGAAGTATGAGCTCCGATGATGTAATAGATCGATCATCCTGTAGTTTGATGTACACTCGTGAGCTTTTTATAGGTAGCATGACAAGGGTTCGATTAGTTCTGTATATATTCATTCATATATGAGTACTGCCATCCACAACAGGAGGTTGTACGAGTAGGACTTGCCCAGATGTAGCAGTGCCTGTATACGATTCATAAACTGACATGCATCACTGTAGCAGTACTATTAACAGGACTATCTCAACCAAGCAGCAGCAGGGTAAAGCTCTGAAAGATACTAGGTAGCAAAGACTGGGGGGCATGGCTCTTAAGGCAGATTACATTTGCTTGACATCGATGAAAGGTGGTGGCTTGCTTGCTTGCTTGTACATGAGAAGAGTTGGTACCGAGAACAAAGAAAGAAAAAGGCAGCAGCGTATATAACCTTCTCCGGATACCATTTCTGGATAGAAAAAAGCAAGGGAAGCTGTGCCAGCTCGTCTTCTTGAGTCACCAGCTCTCTTCTTCCTCCATCAGTGACCTCTCACTTCTCAAACAGTCCAAGCCTGTTATCAGCCAGCCTTGATTTATATGCAGCCTTCTTGTACTCGTCCCATGTGAACTCTTTGTACAGACTGTGCTCTCTTTCCCCCATCAGCTGTGGCAACGGGGCAATCTTCTCGGCGAAGGGTGGACCAAAGAAATAGATCATCGAGACCCTGGACTCCATCCCGTTGGCCACCACCCTGTGCCTCACACTCCTGAACCTCCCATTTGTCAGAACCTACAGAAAACAATCCTATCCTGAGTATCGCAGAATTATGATCCCTAGCCTTCAGCAAGATAGCATGATGCTTTCGAGTGCTGTTTTATGTGACAAAGACATGCAAGTTGTTTTGTATTTTGGAGGAGATATAGTAGAAGACCACTAGCGTAAGTTGCTTAGAGGAGTCTTCCTCACTGATATTTTACATGAACCTGAATCAGTGTAAGAGCTAGGAAGGGGCATGATCACCTGCAAGGAATCACCAACATTGATGAAGAAGGACTCTTCATCCGGAGGAACCGAGACCCAGCTCCCATCCTTGAGCGATATCTGCAAGCCCGTGCTGTTGTTTGATCTCAGTACAGATATGACCTGTGGGTCTGTGTGCTCCCCGAAGCCAGTCAAGCTGTAGTTCGACCCTCGAAGCACTGGGCATGGAGGATAGTGATTGAGCCTAAAGATTCCGTCGCTCGCCTCACTTGTCACTAGTTTACTGATGACATCTCTGGGCTCAATCTCTAGCCCTTGGGCCATCAGCTCTAGCACCTGAGAAGCTAGTTTCCTGACGGCCGATAAGTATTCCTTCAATGCAGAGCTGCAACACATCACACCGACCAAAACCAGAGTAAAGCTATACGTTAAGAGAGAGGACAAAAGCTTCTCAAGAAGCGAAGAAAGTGCCAAAAATAACACACATCGGTTCTACTGCAAAGACGCTCATGAAATAGTCTTAGAACCGAAAACAGGATCATCATAATATCTACTTTCATTGTTCCTACCGAAAAGAACATACCGAATACTATTAGAAACGGAAACAGAATCGTTATAATATCCATTTTTTGCTGTTCTTACCGAAAAGAACATGCCGAGGGTTCTCGAAGAAAGTCCATCAGACTGTAAGACGATGGCTTCGAGTTGACTGCGAAGAGAAGGTACTCCACCCAGCCCATATCGCCATTAGCACCGATCCTTCTGTTCCCATAACCGAGCGGTTTGGCAGGACCCGACTTCTCCTTCTCCACCGGAGGCAAGGAGAAAAACTTGACAGCCTCCGCCTCTAGTCTCCGCATGAGCTCCACCGGAATCCCATGGTCGGTTACCTTGAAGAAGCCGAACTCCTTGCAGGCCTCGACGAGGCGCGCTGCTGCGTCGGGCTTGGAGAGGTCGACGACGGGAACACCCGAGAAGCAAGCCGCGGGCTTCGGCGATCTAATGAGGGATATCAGATCTAGTGCTGGATCGGTCAAGACCACCATGTTTGTAGAGAAAGGGAGCAGATCAGAAGAGAAGGGGGTCTAGGGGTCGCTTCCTATTCCAAGCGGACGGCTGTGTAGTAGAATTGCATGAGGAGGTGGATTTATATAGACCAGGCCGCCACCAAGAGCACAGTGATAGCTGCTGCTCCTGCAAGGATTCCAATTTGAACCTAGGCTTGGAATCGTGCGATGGTCTTCCATCTAAAGCGTCCCGCGGTTGATAAGCTCGAGATCCTCATTGCAGCTCCGACTCCGACTCCGACTCCGACATGGATTGGATGACTAGTATGTTTTCATACATGAACCTTATGTGTCTGTCAGCCGCTTGACCTTTTATGCGTGATGTAATAGGTCTGTGGACTAGTTCTTGAGCAAGAAGGCCTGCATTTTAAGGTGGTAGTCAAACGTTTCACCTCCTCCTCTTCATCCTCCAACCCTTCACGTGTATATTGTCCCCGAGAGTGCGGCGAAGAAAAGGATGTGCATCTCCCATTAAACAAAGGCTTGCTTTCGTCTTCATGGGCTCGTTTTGTCAAGTGATGATGATTCAAGCAATCATTAAGTTACTGCAAACCTCGAGCCGGCTGCAGAAAGTCTCCGACGCACAAACAGCAAAGCAACAAAGGTCGGATGACCTGTGATAAACCTTGAGCCGGCTGCACAGAGTCGCTGACGAGCATTTGCTTTGCGCGAATGTCAAAGCAACTCGTTCTACCGAGAATGTGCACGCGGTTTGGCAGGCCAGTCTCGTGATGATTCCATATATTTTATATACGTATATCATCTCAAGCTATGACATAAGGTTTGACTGGTTGGATTAAAAGAAAGAAGATATCAAAACAGATCAAACTGCTAAATCAAATCAAATTGTCGAACCCGTTCCTTCGTTCGTTCGGTGAAGAAGTATCGAATATGATTCGATACAACGTGCTTTAAAGGTTGTATCCCTTGGCATTTAGTAGCCACAATGGAGAAGAACATAAGTGAATTATTGAGGGCGATCTCCTGTTTAGGTGGACCAAGTCACCCATGGAAAATAATTATTATGAGAACGCCTGCATGCGAATTCCATCGCGGAAGGTCTACGAATGGCCACATCGTTGGTGATGTCATCTTTTGCACGTGTGACGGTCTTCACACATGCGTTTCAAACTGAATCGAAATGACGGTTCAGTTAGGTATCTGATTTTTTTTTTTTAATTGAAATCGACGGTTCTTGAATCATTAAATAATTATATATATATATATTATTTATAAATTATGATTTTTATTATTAAATTATTTTTAATTTAAAAAAAATTAAAAATTAACGGTTCAAACTAAAATCAAAACCGTCAATTCTCATTTCAGTTTCTATACGACTCGATTCCGGTTCTCAAATTTTCAAAATCGAAATTATCGATTTCGGAATCAAAACTGCTTGTTTTGAAACTGTATCGTAAAACTTCTCATTCTTAAACTGTCTTAGGGTAGAGATAAAGAGAAATCAATCGCTGGACTTGTAGCTGTTAAACTTCACTGATATGATGGTTGATATAGCTAAAGGTATTTTTTCAACAAGGAAAGACCAATCGATTTGGAATGTATATTCGTAGAAAAATAGAAATCCAAATTAGGTTTGGAAATATTTTGAAGGATATGAGATCGTGAATATATATATATATATATATATATATATATATATATATATTGTTGTCATTTCGATGCGTTCTAATTATATTCATTTTTTTTCCTTTGATATTTTATGTAATTATTGTTGGGATGTAATAATCCTACATTCAAAAATATGTAAATTTTTGTATATACCATTATAAAATTTCAATTTTTATAAATATTATCTAAAGTCGATTTACTTCCACATAAGTCACCATAAATACGCACTAATATTGACATTTTAATTTAAGGAGCATTTCCATATTATTTATATGGAAATAATCTATTTACTGCTATGAGTCTATAGCCTATCGATAATAACTTTAATTAAAAATTTGTTTTCCACTCTAAATCTGATATGATACTTTGGACAAAAGAGAAAGGATATTTCAAGTGGATAGAATTCTATCTACGAAGAATGCATGATTCTGTGACGATGCCTTAGCATAATTTTTTTTCTCTCGCGAGAAAAAAAAAATTTAAAGAAAATATATATTGAAAATGAAAATTGAAAAGATTACTTCTCATATGATAGTGGACAAAAGGATTTCAAAGCATTCACATATAACAAATAATAGATAAAACTACTGGCTTGTCAATTTTGGTATTAAGTCTCCCCAAGTTGCTTACTACTCTACTAATTTCTCTTGATTATTGAAAGTTTAATTCTTGTGTTTTATGCGGAGCTTTACAAAATCTAACAAAATTTAGTGAACGATTCATAAGGTTTTATTAATGTGTTATTTTTATTTCGACAAAGAGTTGTCTGCCAACCTATATATATATATATATATATATATATAATATTTCAAGTTTATCAAGATTGAAATCCATAAGCATTTTTTGACTCCTCTACTTCTTAATAATATAGCATGAAAATGAATTCTCAAGATTCACTTGGCAATTTCCTTTTGATAAAAATATTTCATTTACGTAAACAAAGACATGAGGAACAGCTTCTCCTACTCATTCTCTCTCTCGAAAGAAAAAGAAAAGAAAAGAAAAAAAAGAGAGAGTAAATTTAGTTTCCTCTCAAAATTGTCTCAGTAATTGACAGACTTCCCTAATTTCGGAAGTCAAACCATCATACCATTGCTAATTATTACATCAGATAAAAAAAATTATGATGCATGAGCGACTACATAATACATACAGGCTTCCTCGGTTTCAACCCACTCGAGCATCGCTTGTCCCGATGCGAAGAGATGGCATGCTTGCATAACAGTAGTGAAATGGAATCTATCCTTCATAACCGGTCCATGGAGATGGAGGCTCCAAGCTCGCACGTGCACATGAACGCTTCGCAAGGATGACAGCAGCTGGTCAGGTAGTCCCCATGGAGATGCTTCGGTTCAATGCATGTAAGCTGTAGGGGGAGGCCGCAACACTCCAACGAAGACAAAGCCGACCCAATCATGGCCACTGCAGAAGACATGACCGAAGTGCTCATCATCATTCACAGCTTCGCAGGAAGACAAGAGGGAAAAGCGAAAGAAGCTCCAATGTGAGAAGAACTGAAAGGGTGAGCGGATTAGGTGCATGCATGCCCTCTTCTACTTCAGGAATGGCTTGGAATCGTAGTACGTGGGCAACTCGCCTTCTCCCACCACCTATCCTCTCAGTGTGTTTTGTCCAGATCTGTTGTGAAGATTGGGCATTGTCAGCTCCTTGTGTAATATGACTTGCTTTTGCTAGCTGCATCTTTCCTTCCTTTATTTTCCTTTGTTCTAATCTGCTTGCAGTTGAGGGAGGGAACTGTGGGCTTGTGTACGAGTAGACTCCCCAAGGAGAAAACTAGAGTTGGTGAGGAGAGTGCATGTGGTTGATCTGCCATAGTATCAGGACCTGGGTTGCATCATTGTGCTCGACTGGTGAGGAGCGCATGAGAGCAATAATTTGAGAGAAAGAGTGGCTTCGGAAGTGATGTGACTCGGTCAGGTTTCAGTGCATTATTGTGAACTCGAGGAGATCAGTACTCGGACATGATTACGGTAGGCATGAAGAAAAAACTAGATGGAGTCAAACATAAAAGTCTTATGCTGACCGAAGCATGCATCGGCAGGAGCAGCAACCGAGTTGGCCATCTCTCTCGAGATGGTCCCTTTTCTTTTTTCTGAAGCTTTTATTTTTTTTTATTATTATTCCAGATAAATATAAGGAAGGATATATCAAAGCGTAAGGTGGTCCATTTTATTTGGCTTACTACATTTTTGTTGATTAGGTGCCGACATGGAGACATAATTAGAGGAAACTTAGACAAGGAGGAGCTTACACGTCGAATAAAAAAATTAATTCAAAAATCCAAAAGACAGACAAATAAAAATGGCAGATAATTATATATTTCTAATATAATTGACCCTCACAGAGAGAGATGGTTAGATATATCAAACAGCGACATCTGACGGATCTGGAATGATTCGAGGAATAAGTAATAAAAAGATATTAGTTTCTTCCGAATCATTATGCTACGTTGGGAAGGATGGATCGTCTGAGGCGAAGATATATACTATGAAGTTGTTTTATATCTATATATGTTGAGGAGGGTTTGATTGCCCTTCGATCGTGTGAATGAATGAAGGTAAAATTGGTCATCAATCTTTTTGTATCATGATTTGCTCCTGTGAATATGATCCTCTATCGGATCATGATTTGCCCTTCGATCATGTGCATGAATCAATCTTTTGAATCGTGAGGAAACATTTACCCATCCACTGTTTTGGTTCCGTGTAGAAGTACGTCCTCCGAGACTGGTTATGCTCGCAAATTGTTCTCTGATACTTTGCGAGTCATATCAATCGAGCGTTTCGAAGAGATGAAGCTGATTCAGGTGTCACTTACGACATGCAGTTCAGGCATTCTTTGCACGGTGGCAAGTTCTCCGAAAGGTGCTGAAAGCAGATCTTCTTTGACGTACGTGGATCATCTTGTGGACACTTGGGTCTTCTTACGATTAATGCTATGTGAAATTCTTTGGAGAGAGAGAGAGAAAGAGAGAAAGAGAGAAAGAGAGAGAGACAGAGATCTGCGTGATACCTTTAGCAAGCGAAGATGACGACGAAATTACGATATAGTAGCGTCTACGCGTTAGCTTTCTTAGCAGTGAACTGATTGCCGAAGCATGCAGGAGAAGACAGGAGCAGCAACGAGAGTAGCCAGTGAATATTGCATTGCACGAGAACAAACTCCACCATTGGGTTTATTACATATCTTGCCAAGCGGACGGCAGCGTCTTCCTAAGCTATAGAATTGGAGAAGATGATTGAGATGGAGAGTCTTCGCTTTTCCGGTGCGAAAGTATCTTTCTCTCTGTCTCAGAGAGACCCGAGGGGAGGAGTGAGCTGGTTCGGCGAATGGAGAGTTGGGGCTGTGGATAAGGATCTTCAAAGCGATGCCCGAGAAGGCACAAGCAACATAAGAAGAGCCACTGCATGGGAACGAACGACGTCGATGCTTGGAGGCAGCGACGAAGCAATTTCAAAGGGCTGAATAAACCAGGATTTTTCTTCAGGGTGACGTGGTGACTCATATGGGCCCGATGCAAAGTGACCCGCGCATACGAAATCAAGAAAGTGGGTCCCTAGACTGACCCGTGAGGTTCCACGTCGCTCAGAAAAATTTCAGTGACGATGCTGTACATCTAAGCTTGCTAATTTGGGATTTTAGATTATCCGAACCGCTTGAACCGGATCCGAATAGCCTTTCGGTACTCGAGTCAGATTTCGATTTCAGTTCAGACATACGAATTTGGCTGTCTTTTAGTTGAGATTGAGATGGTTCGAATAGAAATGTGGATTCTCGAGTTGCATTTGGATTCGGTTTAATCTAAGTTCCAAATGCTATTGGGTTGAATCCAATGATTTGAATCGGATGAGCTTTCACTTTTGGTTCGGACCATACGCGTTAGTGGGTGTGGTTTCAGAATGATACTCGATTTAGGCCGGGCCACTCAGGTCCACCGATATGATTCATGGGCTGTCTTGACGAGTGTGTTGACCGGATTTTGGGCCGGCCCATTTTCATGAAAGCATGGCTCGGTGCAATGAAAAGCGTCATCGGTGCTTGATGATGATTGATTAATAGGATCACCATTAATATTATTTTGACTCGGAGGACAGCGAAGACTCAGAAGCACGCCATAAGCACGGGCACGGCCAGACTGAGAAGACACGCAACCCATTTGGAGCTACTCGCGGCTGCCTTGGAAACTCCCCGCACCCTCACCTCGTCCACCACCGGCCCGCAGAGCGAGCTCCGGTCGTCGCTCCTCGTATTGTAGTACACGCTGTAGAATGCGATGCGCGTCCTCTCGGCCCGCGCCGTGAACGTGACGTTGGCAGGTTGGTGGGTCGCGTTGCCCGTGGGCGAGTAGTGGAAGCTCTGCGCCTGGTCCCCCGCGAAGGCCATGACGGCCATGGGCGCCTGGCAGGAGTCGCCAGCGGCCCCGACCGTGAAGGTGAGGCAGTACTGCTTCAGAGGGGTTGTCTCCACCATCTGGGAGATGATCCCTTCCTTTCCCGACAGCAGCTCGACGGCGCGCTTCCCCTGCGGGACGTCGAAGTGGTAGGAGTCGATGTAGCGCACGGCGCGGTTGGACTCCACCATCCAGCCGGGGAGGGCGGACGTCTCCTCGTCGAGGTTGGTGGGGAGGAGCACGCCGAGGCTGGAGTTGGGTAACATCCACGGGCCTTCCTCGAAGTCGCCATTGACGACGGCATCGTCTGCAGTGCACTCGGAGCACGATCAACCATCCAATGCGGACGTAAAGCCTGAGATCAGAGGAATTGGATCATTCAGCATACCTTGGGGTCTCTCGGGAGCGAAGAGCTTCTTGATGGCGACATCGTCGATGATGGGACCGCAGGTGGGGTCGTCCTCCATGCCGGGGTTCCTAAAGCTCAGCCTCGACTCCGCCCCGTCGACCTCGGCCTCCGCCGGCGCCTGGAACGCCCAGGCATAGGCGTCCCACCCCTCGACGCTGTACAGCGTCTGCAGGTCCACCGCCTGCGACGCCGGCCACACCGACACGTTCAGCGTCTCCAGCTGCGCGCACGTCCGCGCCGCGCTAAACGTCACCGCGTACGTCGCCCCCTTCTCCAGCTGCAGGCCCTGCGCTATCTCCGCGTCGTTCCCCAGCCGCACCGCGTGCACCCCTGCATCCGTATCATGCTGCATTCACTCCCCACTCACCTTCCTCCTCCAAAGCCAAATCTTGAGCCCTGAAACGAAGGGACTCGATGGCTAACCTTCGGGGACTATGAGGATCATGCCGCCTTGCTTTTGACCAGATTCGACGAGCTCCACCGTCCCATTGACGGTCCAGCCAGGGAAGGAGGTGATTCCGTCACCCTTGCCACCGGTTGAGACGTCACCTACTGTCTCGAAATCTCCATTGTTAAGCAAACCTACAGAGTGAGTGATGACAGTTGCGATTACCATCCATGTCTACATCTAAAAGCATTGCTTTCCTAAATAGCTTTAGAGATGTCTT
The DNA here is from genome assembly GCA_001649415.1 of Musa itinerans. Taxonomy (NCBI): domain Eukaryota; kingdom Viridiplantae; phylum Streptophyta; class Magnoliopsida; order Zingiberales; family Musaceae; genus Musa; species Musa itinerans. The sequence continues at coordinate 25,730 of LVTN01000948.1, read as the reverse complement.
TCTGCTCCTCTCACCATACTCCGGGAGGAAGGAACATACCACATTCTCCCATCAAAACAGCAGCACAAAAGCAAGCAGGCAAATTACATTATATAAATAATCTCAGGACTTGCACTCGCAGATCGTTTCGAGGGCTGCATTGCATCATTTATCATAAAACGAAGACACCGGGGACAACATGTACCCGTCACTAGACCTTCGATGCCATGGATGAAGTCAGGAACCGAAAACGAGACTTACCATCTTCGACCGCCGCTGTAGCAAACAGAGAGAAGAGGAGGAGGAGGAGAAGCATGCAGAAGAGAGGAAACCAGGCGCGTTGAGCGGCGGCGGCGGTGGCGGACCGGCGCATCTCGTCGACAAGGGTGATGAACCGGTCTAATTACGAAGAGGACCGGAGCGAGTTCTTCCCCTTCGCTTCTTCCAACTCACTTGGTGTGTTCCCCTCTGCCACCCTCTGTTATCGATGATTCCCCCCTTCTTATCCGTGCATACTCGTTGGAGTACTGACAGTACAGGATAGGAGTTTGTGCTCTGTTTGCCTTTTTTTTTTTTTTTTTTTTTGTGTGTGTTGGTGTAATCCTTCTAAACGTGAAAGCAAATGAAACCGAGGAAAACAAATATATGTTTACATGCATACTCCACTTTATGTCGTTTCTTAAGACTTTCTCCCCTGTTAATCTCGCAACCCTACTCATTTGTTCTAATTCATAATTCATACATGATATGTGACACTTAATGTCTAGAAATCTTGCATCAAGGAACAGCGAACAAAGATAAGACACTCTCCCAAAGAAGTCCAGTCTTCAACCTAGAGCTCATAGTGTGGCAATTATTTGATGGACAGGTTCCTGTCCAAGTTGGACGGGTTGTTTTATTTTCTAGAGTGTAGAAGATTCGAGTGATCAAATGCAATAATTAAAGCTTCCGTAGAAATATGGATCAACAATAGATGAGCTTTACTTTCGGCTGGGAATGGGTTCCACAGTCAATAATGTTCATGCCGTCGATGCCAACAGCATAATAGTGCGCAAGGGTCCAACTGATGAAAGCTATCGAATAATATGTATAGATATACATATTCATCGGGACTTAAGGTGTTTCTAAAGTGTGCAGGCAGCAAAACAAGTAGCAGTTCAAAAAATTAGTCATGGGAATTAAGGTTCCTTGCTGAATCAGGACTAAAAGACTCATCTTCAAAGTAATGGTATCTGGAGACATGAACAGCAACTGATGCTTTAAATTGACATGTAGCATTGGATGATACACCTCGACTTCTTCAAATGCAATCTGTGACTGTGCCAGATTGAGAAAAAGAAAACCTTGATTGAAAAAGAGAGAATTAGCATCCGTGTACAGCCAAAAAAATATTACATACTCTTTAAGTTGAATCTGGTGCAGAAATGCAATCAGCTAAGTCAAACCTGGACAACACTTGTCCCCCAGCAAAGGACACAAGAATGTTGTTTTGTTTTGGTTGGCTTTTGCGCCGAAAAGAAATTCTCAAAGGAAGAGTTGGATGCAAGTATCATGGAAAGAACTCCGAGTTGGTTATCGATCACTAGCATACTCCTCAGGAAGGCAGAATAAGAATCGCTCTATGCTTCAGATCTCCCATATTTCCGTGTCTTCAGGGTGAGAGTCATCACACTCAAATACTCCACAGGGTCCTCAACATCACAACCATTCTCCTGTTGCTCTTCTTTCTAAATACCCCCCCATTCTTCCTGCATAAACAACATACCACATACCAGCGTGGGGTTCAGGGGTTCAAGCAGATTCAGTTTTGGACAGATCTTCAAAGGAAAACTCAATTTTTACCGACCGTATCATGTGATATAATCACTAGACCATCACCTATTGTTTCATTGGTCAACTCTGTCTGAGTTTTGAGCTGCTTAATTACTTGCATAATATGTGCATCATCTGTAAAAGGATTTGTTATTAATCACACTGCAAGTGCACTTGCAGAATGGATAATTGAAAAGATTGATTTGAGGTGAATCCCAAGATAAGTGAATGCCAAATTAATAAGCAATAACAAGCCAAAGAATCACTTCGAATTTCAATACTGATGTGGTGCAAGTCAAGTAAAACAACACATCAGTATCTTAATAGGAGACTGAAACTTCTCCTTTAATAATTTTGACCACGTGGAGAGCAACACTCTAAACACACAGATAAACCATTTATTTCCGTGTGCTGTTGTCAGCAAATTCAAAAAAAGGCTTCATTGTCTGCTTAAGAAAGACAACATCCATCAAGACAGATTACATCTGTCTCGATGTATGATTTCACTTACCTATGGGATTTTTAGTTTATCTCCTTCTATTTTCTAAAATCAGAAGGGTGTATCTGAAACATGACACAACCGACAAGCTAACCTTAGCAAGAAAGGGCCAGACTTGGATGAGAAGCCAATGGTTGTTAGAAATACCAATTTCCACAACCAGCATAGTCAAGAAGTACCAAACCTCATTATGGTTTGTCTTAACATAGTTCCTCTGGAGGTGATGAAAGTTCCAGTTTTAGCATCAATGTTAGCAAGAAAATCTCACCAACTACCCTTCCAATCAAACCAATCACCATCACAGGTAGAATTAACCTTAATAATTTCCGTATTTATTTGATCATCTTACTTCATAATTTAACTAACGTATACATTTTAATCACTAATCCTGACCAACAAGATACAAAAAGCTGATGTCCGTTTTCTAGTGTCAAATTATTAATCCTTATTGAATAACAAAGACTTCCCACTCGTTCAGAAAAAAGTGGACTAATTTATCAAAAAAGCAAGAGATAACCCAGAAAATATTTCTGCAAATTTCAATGCAAAATGGGGATTTAACTCTACTCGATGTAATATTCTCCAGTTTTGAAGAGACTCCTCATTCAAGCATGACACTCCAAAGAGTTAGTCTAATAGTACCAGAATCCTGATAAAATAAGAGTTTTGGCAGCAACAATAACTAAATACTAACAGCAGAACTAATGGTTCTGATGCCTCATATTTTGGTTCTAGGCCACATCTGAAAGAAAAACCAATATGAGACTCAAAAGTAGCATGATTTGAACAGTCATTCAACATAATAGAAGCTTGATTAGTAGCTAAAGCTGTGGCTAGTTGGGAAGGAATACTGAAAGGCTCAAAACTTAGTTTGATGTGACTGAATAACAAATGGAATATCCATATAACAAGTTTTGCTGATATATGGACACAAAAGAAAGAAATTTTACCTCTTTTCCGACCCTATCATGTGATCCATCTGAAATCCTGCAATGCAGTCTGGGATTGTGGATACTGAATGTAAAGGGTCATCTTCATGTACATCGGTCATCATTTGTACAGAGGAAATATCCATTGTCTCAGAAAAGGATCCCACGGAAGGAATGACAGAGTCAGAAGCCTCAGAAGAAATGAAAGAAACAGACTTAGCTGTTCCCTTGTTTGGTTGTGAGATGTTTTCTGGTTGAAACTTGCCTGCTCGTCGGACACCTACAAGAAAAGGAAGGTGGGAAATGCACTTTAAAGTTTTCACTAAGTGATGAAAAGAAAAACCAAAAAGAAGTGTTTCCATCAATACCTACAAATATATGAAAAGCATGAACTTTGTAAGGATCAAAGACCATGAGATTGAACATACATCAGTTGGCCTATATATGATAACCCATGAAGGTTGAATTTCTGAAACTTAAGAATGTGGTATATATGTATATAAATTCACATAGAGATCTGTGGCTTATAAAAGCAGACCCCAAGTTATCAAAAAAGATAAAGCATTTTCTTCTCCATCATAGCATCTATTTAAAGAAAAAATGTCAGCACATAGTACACAACATAACTGATGAGTATTCTAAAATGATTTTGATGTAGACAATCCAAAAATTGTGAACCAACTCACTCAAAATCCTCTTGCAGTAGAAAAATAATCAGTCGTTAAGATGCCAACAAAACCAAAGTTTGTCATCTATTGTCAATCTTAGGTTGCTGCACCATAAGTAATTAATCATACTACTTACCAGTGGTTCCACCAGTATACTGAGGAGATTCCATTGTGGAGAACTCTGCTAATGCCTGATACATGGCATTTAAAAGACAATAAGAAGAGATCAAAATTTATACAGAGCAATGAAAGCAGCATTTGATAGACAGATTTTGCCTGTTTATTTCACTTGGTGAGGATAAGTTGATCTATGTCACAACCTTTGACGCATCCTTCACCTCGAGAGGCCTCAAGACTGATCAACGGTTCTTCATAAGCCGTGTTTATTTCAAAGTGAACAGCCTCTGGTTGAGAGACACTAGAGTTGAGAGTTGAGACACCGAGTGACATCGCAGTTCCAAGAAAATCATTGGACGATGTCATAAGTTCCATGTTTTGGCATTGTTGATCAACTTTTGGCTAAAAGATATCAACATTCCCTGCTAACATGTGACTTCAATCATCAAAAAGCAAGAGACTTAAATAAACTATATATTGGAAGAACACATATCCAAGTCATGAAGGCCACAAAATTTACCAGTTGTACTTGAGGGGCCATTAGGGGAACACAAGCTGAAGCAAGCATCTGCACCCTGCAAGCAATAACTCACTAACAGCATCTATTAGATATAGAAGTGACAAAACAAAATATTCATATTTACCTGGCCTAAACTTCCTTGACTCTGCCGAGAAGTATCCAAAAATCCACCCGCCACAACAGAGTAATTGGAAAGGCCAGGTTCGTGATCGGTTCTCTCCATCTCCAGATTAAAATCAGAATCTTGAGCTAAAGGCTGTGGAGATGGAGGAACCAGTTGTGCAGCATCAGAGTTTTGGGGGGTTGTAGAGGCAACATTAGCAGTTTTAGCACGAGCTCTAGGTCGAATCTTTGCGGGTCTTCGCTCTGCCCACGTACGTACATATAGGCATTGATCATGAGAACAATAAAAGAAGAAGGAAAATTAAGGAACCTTAGAAGATAAATGATAAAGTTTTCCTCATAACGATTACCTGTGGTGGTCGTCGTGGGAAGAGGGATATCATCAAAGGAATCCAAATCGTCAAGCATGGCCTCGGTGTCAAGTTGGTCTGTAAACGTACCACAAGAGCAATGATGTATACATTTAAATCTCAAATCTTAAACTACTGCCACCCCTCGTACCTAATCGCACCGATTTCTCTCTTGCTACCATCGGCATCGACCTCTCCTCCCTAGGTTCTCTCACGTTGACTCTGACGAAGAACTCGATTACCTCGAGAGCTCCTGAGAAATGGGGCAAAAGAGGAACAGAATCTCGAATTCGAACGTGAAGGAAGTTAACTTGGGTTGTGTGACCAGCGATCGCCTTCGAATCGCTAAGGAACAAAGGAGAAATCGGTACCCGAAGAGGAGCAGACGGAGACCGAGCGAAAGAGTGAGTGCTAGAAGCAAGCGGAAAGCCCTTTTTTTGAGTTTCTTAGTGGAAGAAAAATCATCATTCTAATGGTGTTTAAAGTTGTGGAATTAGTGTCATTGTTTTTACCCATAAAGCCCTTGAAGCGGGCTGTTAGAACCCACTGGTGATCGGTCCGGCCCAGTCTGATCCGACGGTCAGAGCGCCTCGGGTCGGGCAGTTGGTGGAAGGCAAGATAGTGGGAGAGCCGAATGTCGTGGAGGAGGTGACGAAGCTAGCGACAGTGGCAGTGAGAGGCGAGAAGGACGAAGGCGGAGGGAGTAGTTAGGGGAGGGTGAGGTGGTGGCGGCGACGCTGGAAGTCGTGGGAAAGCTGGAGGTCGCGGAGAGGGCAACAACAATGCTGACGGCAATGGCGAAGTGGGGCGGGGTGGAGGTCATGGTTGCGTTCCTGGTCGGGGTGCTACGGCGGGGGTCGGACTGGGTGAGGGAGAGCGAGGAGACAGCTCTGGTGGCAGTGTGTCGGCGGCTGGGGCAAGGGTGGTGGCGGAGTTGGCGACTCTGCCGGGGATCGAGTGAGTGATCTGGGAGCCGATGCGTTATCGAGGTCATTAAGGATTTGACTGACAGTATTTACGTCAATGTGACCAAAAAAAAAAAACCTCCAAGTAAAACAAATGAAGCTTATTATTTAAGAGCCTCCTTCTTATTATTATTTATAATCTCTTAAAAATTAATAAAATAATATTTTACTATTCACACCCCTCTAATTTTGTTTCCTTCCTTCGTTGCATTTTCACCCACGCACGCTACTACCTCCCTCGCCATTGTTGATCATCGCTCTTAGCTTACCCATCACTCCCTTCGATCGATTTGTCACCCTCAGCTTGTCCCTCTTCACTTCACATGTTATTTGTTAGTGCAAACAATTTTATGCCGTGGCCTCGGGGCCGTCGCGGCTGGTTCAGGGTCCGAATGGCGGGGATCTCCCAGGAGGGTTCCTCGGGACTGTGGGGGTCGCCGGCTCAGGTTGGTTCGGTCGTGGAGGTGGGTCGTCGTTTCCTCCGGGAAGGGGCTCCTCGCCTGCACGCCGGTGAGAGGCGCCTCGTCTTCGTCCCTGCACACAGGTCGGGTCGGCGGCTCGACCCGACCCCTCCGACGATCAAGTTAGAAGATGTGGAGAGGAGATTTAAGCAAGAAGCGGTTCCTTCCCCCTTTCCGTTTAGGGCTCAGGGGTATTTATAGGGTAGTTTGGCATTACCTGATGTGCCCGCTTGTGGGAGGCAGGATCGTACCTCTGACAGCGTCTGACGCTGTTACTGACGTTGCGTGGAGAACGGGACTGTCGCAGGGTATGGGCGAGGGTCGGTTGTCGTCCTCCCCTGCTGTGGTCAAGCGCGCGGGGTCGGAAGTCGTTGCCTGACAGCGGATGGCGTCGGCGCATGTCGAGTCAGCGTTTATTGTCTTCCTTATTGGGCAGAGTGGCACCCAGGTGGGGCAGTCGTCGTGACACGTCACGCCACCATTATTACC